>JADRCD010141916.1:0-11850 GCA_019843815.1 Montemys delectorum | reverse complement strand
CATGGATTCATTTATTTTTTTTTATTTTTTATTTTTTTGCTTGGGCTCGAGGGTTTCTTTTTTCTTTTTTCTTTTTTTAATTAGGTATTTTCTTTATTTACATGTACATTTTCCCTTTCCCATTTTCCCCTCCAAAACAAACAAACAAACAAACAAACAAACAAAAACAAGAACAAACCCCTTTTGCCTCCCCCCTCCCAATGCCTGTCACCCCACCCTCTCCCACTTATTGGCCCTGGCATTCCCCTACACTGGGGCACAAAACCTTCACAAGGCCGAGGTTGGAATTCTATACAGGATTAAATTGATGTGAATATATAAGTTAGTTTGCTATAAACCTCAAAAAGTGAGTCTACAAGGTATTTTATAGCTCAAGAACCCATAGATGGAATTCAGTAGTTCCATAAAACTGGATGGAAATCAATTCTTCTTAGTTTTGCATACCGACTAACACTGAACATTGTAAATGTGAGCAACAAACTATGGTAGTAGAAGCAGTGATGACATTTTCCTATAAAAATATATGGCATTTCAAAATTTTACTGTAGTTTTCAGTTCTATATTTTTGTTTTAAAACCTGTTTTTATTTCTTATTTTAGTTTTAGTTTTTTGTTTTCATTTGTTTTGTTTTGTTTGTTTTGTTTTCTTTCTCTCTCTGTCTTCTACACTCCTCCTGTGCCCTGTCTTGTTGACCTTAGGTTTCCTTCAGACCCCAAAGCAAAGATGTTCTATGCTGTCTTGTTTTTAATTTTTATTTTTATTTTTCCTTCACGAACCCAGAAAACAATAGTGGAAGCCTAAGAAGGGTTAACAAGGTGGAGTATACTTCCTGTGAACAATAATGCCCACCTCAACAAGGATGTTTAGATAAGAAATTCACTAGATTCACCAACACTCAGCTACCTAACAGTGTACCCCTTCTACACACTGCCATTGTCTATGAGTGATAGGCTCTGGAGCTTTTTTTCCAGAAACCTACCAATGGGTTTGAGAGAACTCTGAAACAAAAACCAGATTCTATTGATGAATGGGAAAAGACTTACAATGTTTCATCTGGAAGCCAGTCACCATGGCAATGATTGGAGAGAACAGAAGTCTTGGTGAGCACAGGGTGACATGTTCCCTGCCCCTGGGACAGGGCCCAGGTGTGAGCCTCCTCTAGCGTCAATGGCTGCTGCAGTCCTGAGGCTTGTTTATATAATAATGTACATATTTCAAATTCCTCTTGGGACCCGCCTTCCTGTTAACTTTAATGACTCCATGATAATCTGAGAGAGCATGAATCCAGGAGGCAAAAATGTGGCTAATGTCTCAGCAAAATGGTAAACACTGGTACCTTTAGGACAGCCCTTAAAGCTATGGGAAAGAGCTCTAAATACATGAGTTTGAAATATATATAATTTCTCAACTATGTAAAAGATAAGGATGCAATATGAATTAAATGAGGAGCTTCACAAAGGCAGCTACACTATGATCCAGCTTGTCAGAAAAATACAAAGGCAGGCAGATTCCTGAATTCAAGGTCAGCCTGGTACAGACAGAGATTAGGCCCAGGTATGGTAGAAATGGTAATTTCAGGGCAGGGTCCCATCCAACTAGTTCATCCTCTGTGCTTAACAAAGGTAGATAGATTTCTGAATTCTTTTGTAATGTTAAGATAAATATGTATTCTTTCTGTCTCTTAAGAATTAAACAGCTGGGGTCACTGGATGCTGTATCATAAGATAATCAAAAGGAAACCTGGAGTAAGTGACAGGATTAATATGCAAAATAAAACACTGGACCTGTGATCTGTAGGACATGAGTGATCCAGAGAATTGTTTTAGGATAAAAAGAGAACTACTTGGAGAAGTCACAGACACATACACACACACACACACACACACACACACACACACACACACACACAAGCAAGCTGTGCATAGATAGCATAGATAGAGAGATCTCTTAGAATACAGCAAGCAGAACACAGCTTAGATCCAAGATTTGATTGGGAGTCATTTTTTTTTTTTTTTTTTTTTTAACGCTCTCAGACACCCCTTCTCTCAGGACTCCACTCCATGCCAAGGCTGGTCCTTGGCAACAGTAATTTCAGAAAGAATGAGACATGCCAAGAGAGTAATCCATTCCTTTAGAGTTAAGGTTAATACAGTACACCCACAGTTCCTCACAATAAAAGCAAGAAAGTAAGGTTTAATACCTAACATTTCTTTCTTTTTTTATTCTCAAATAAGCTTAGATTTGCACCACACATCAGCTTTGACTTGGGTGTTTAATTAGACTTTGTTTTTTTTCTATATTTTCCCCATTTTTTTTTACCTTTTGTATATCAACTCAATACTACCAATATGTATAATGTCTATATTCTATTTTTAGTTCACATCATTTTACTTTTTGAATAGATTCTTCAGTTAAATACAGTGACCTCTCTCTGAATTTCCTTTTGACACAATGTCTGTAGTTTTGCTTGAGTGTTTACAAGTCTCTCACAGGTTGTTTTCTCACAACAGCTTAGCTCGACAAAACTTCTTTGATATCACATTCAGAGTCATTTATATACAGTTGTTATAATCACATTGTTTGCATGTAAAATTCTTTCTTCCCTTAGGAGTCTTGAGTCACTTCACTAATTTTGATCATTAAGAACTGCTGGATCCATTAACTTCTGTTTTGTAACCAACCACCTCAAAGTCTCACTGGCACACCACATTAAACAGTCATTTTTCATGTCTCTGTTTAATAACTGCCAGTTTACTGAATCAGTCTGAGCTGAGCTGGGCAGTACTGATGGTCTAGTTGAAATGTTCCTATCCCAAGGGCCAATTCAAGTTGGCTGGTTTCAGGACTGAACTGAGGGAATGCTATATCACAAGTCTCATCATGACTCTGGATCATGTCACTAATTCAGATAGGTTTTTTTTTTTTTTTTTTTTTTTTTTTTTTTTTTTTTTTTTTTTTTTGTGAAAGACTCAGTGCAACAGCAACATATTAAAATCACAAAACTCTTTTGAAAGTTTTAATCAAATCCATGGGCAAGTGTTGTAGTTTAAATAAGAATGGTCCTAAAGGCCCTCTCATCCACCTAAGTCTCTGTTTTCTTTCTTCCTCTTTAGAGGCAGCTGTTATCCTGTTCTCCTGGATAAATCCCTTTTGTGAGTCTTGATGCATGGTGTAACTTTGTGATACTCCCTGGCTCCCAATTGCCAAGATGTCTTTGTCCCCTAAAACCCTAACATATTCTCCCTGGGTTATTATTTCTTTGTTGTTAAAATCTAAATGTAAACCAAAATATGCTATTTCATTGACAACCTGAGACAATGTTTCCTGGAGTACTTTTTTCTACCTGTAATTTATTTCACTGATAGCAGGAAAATATTTTCAAATTTATAAACCAAAAATTACAAATTATAAAATTGAAAAGAAACTGAAGACATTTTTCTTAACATAGTTGTAATTGGAAAAGGACCACACTCATGAATTTGATGCAGTTGAAACAAAACGGTTTAGAAGTTTTCATAAGTTTGTACTACACGACCAGATATCTATATTTGCTAATCATGTTCCTCCATAGGCAATATAGGCTTTCCTCTTCTTGATGGCTCCTTTGTCTTATAAATTGTATGGAAGATATTCTTGTTATAGACCATCAAGAAACTTATAAAGGATTCATATCTCAAAGTGGAAGAGGGACAATGAACTATCATGAGTTTTCTAAAACAAATATTGTCAAAAATGCTCTTGGTATACTATTGTGTAGCAGTTTTCTTAGAGATTAAAACCTCCTGTTTTAAAACAATTAAGAAAAAAAGAGGCCATGAAGTTAAGAGAGGAATGATGACCATACAAGAGAGTAAGGAGAGAATAAAAGAAACAGGGGAGATATAATTATAATTTCTAAATATTAAAACAAAAGCCCTCGGTATTATAAGGAAGCCACATTAGATACATGGTATAGAAAGAGGGTGAAAGAACAGGATACTGTAAGTCAGGAGATGAACTATTTCACTACACATCCAAGTAGTGTTACCAGGGAGCCTATGTAAGGGGTTTTTCAGCACAAAAGCAAGCAACTCAATAACAGCAGGAAGTCATTGAAACTGAGCAAATTTAGTAGAGTCACTTTTATCCCCAAGTATATGTGCAATGTGATGTGAGCAATGTGAGCAATGTGATGCCGTGGAGATATTTGAAAATGAGCTGTTTGGAAATACAAGGGAAATGATATCTGCCCAGAAGAAGCTCAGGCCAGCTCAGGTACATGGGGAGTACTTACTAAGCTCTTCAGCTTCCTGCTCAGTCCAGATCAGGTACATTGGGAGTATTTACTAAACTCTTCAGCTTCCTGAAGCTTGGCTACTACACTAGAAGTTTCCAGCTTTTGTGAAGTATCATCCACACTAAAATTGTGCTATGTTATATAGCTTTCTTTAAATAAATCTGTAAATAATTCCTCACACATATTCCAGTAAGTAATCTCCAAATATTCATTGATACAACAAGTGTGACTTTGTTGTTATCTATATACTTTGGACTCTTGTCTTCTTGTCTGAGGTGAATAGAGTTTGTAGCTTCTAAAAAAATAGTGGCAATAATAGCCAAGATCTGCAATTAGCAAGTAATTCAAAAATTTATAAGCTATCTTGGACTATATTTTTATATTTATTCTATCTAACTATTTTCATTTTATTTCATTTTTATTTTCTTTGGTTAAGTACCATCTCACCTCTTACCCAATATTATGATTAATCATGGAAAACCTTTTAGGATTTCAAGGAAAAAATTTCTACTTGACAACAAGGTTTTTAAATTGTGAAATATATTTTCACAACTATGCAGTGAGTTTTTTTTAATAATTGGCATTGACAACACAGTGACAATATAACCTGAGAGAGAGAGAGAGCTATGCTTTTGCCAAGAAGTTGAATTCAATGAAACTGCAAACTTGTAAAGCAACAGGAATGTAAATATTTCAAACTTAGAATTTATATATCTTAATATAAGTAGAAACATCTTGAAGCATGAAAGTTGTTCTAAGGGAAGTAACAAAAACACAGGTTCTCATCCTAAAAATACTATTAATATAAGTCAATGAAGGTTATACTTGAATTCAAGTGTTTTACAATCATCTCATTTTGAGACTATCAATTAAATTCTTCTAAGTTAATACCAAAGTGTTGATAATATAAAATAAAACACAAGATTGCATATTTCTGGAATGAGAAGCTTAGATGAATTTGATTTCACAGCCTGGGAGCAGGAAGTCCTTATTATCTAAATGTATTAGCCTTCATGAACACTTCCTGAATGTTTGTGTTTCTGTAGCTCTGCATGTACATAGCATCTACTTATTACGTGATAAATTTTCATGCTTATTTGAATAGTACAGCCCATAATATATAAAACCACAGCAGACATTTGTCTGTAGCAGTCTAGAGAAAAGTGTAGACTTAATAAGCAATCATGAAATATTCATGAATATCCATGTGCCTAGGAATCACTCCCTAAGATAGGTTTGAAAACCACAAAATTTGAAATTTGGAGCCCAAAAGAATGTATCCCCAAACTTGATATCATTTATTATTGTCTAAGCTAGGACTGAAATCCTGAATTTGTACTAAATTTCGAATTTCATTTGAACAGCAATCACAGTGCCTGTTGAGAGACACATGTGCACAGTATAGAACTCTTCATTTTCAGGGACACAACTTTGAAGTCACTAGGCTGGCAGACTCAAGCTGGGACCCCAAGTCATTTATGTGAGTTTATGTTGTGTGAAAGAGCATCATATGCAGATATGAATTTGAACTAATTCGGAGGTACCCATTCCTAGGAAATTTGGAACAAAGGCAACACAAGAATAGCTAGGCACTGGATGCTTTCTTAGCACTTTAGGTCACTATGTGCTATAAAGGGATATGTGTTTTTGGAAAATGAAGTGGGGCATAAAAGATGGGAAAGAGAGGGAAGGAGCAGGAGGGAGGGAACAGAAAAGAACAGGCTGATGGTGTTGTGTCTGTACATTAGTAGGTTTAAGAAAGCAACATTCTAATCTTTTGCTCCAATATTTTCATTTATTATCTTTTTTCTTTTTTTGTTTCTGGAGAAAAGTTTCTACCTCTGAGAATGTGTGAGAATGTATGTAAGTATGTATGTGAGTATGTGTCTATATATGTATATAGACAGACACACACATAATGTACAAATATATATATAAGAAAATTATTTCTTTTCACAGTGATAATAAATCATAACTTCTGCAATTTTGCTTCCTCTGCCTTCCCTCCTTTACCCAGCGAAATCACACTGATGTCCCAATGGTTCACCACACAATTCAGACTCTCTGCTCTTTTGGACAAACTATGCTTTGTCCTTATTTTATTCACTACCTATAGAATTTGCATATCTTCTTTTCTGATTTACCTCCTCCTCACCTAGAACTCTATAGAATTTATTTAACTTTAGTTATACCTGTCTTCACCTAATTTTTGTGATTTTCAATAACACTTCCTAAAATTTACTTTCTCTATGGCTAAAACCTCCATTTTCTTCTTAATTTTTTCGTGTCTTATTTCCATTAACATATTTTCTAAATATTCTACTGAATGTTTTGGTCTATGTCCTCTGTGTTCTCAGACTTTCATCCCAATAATTACAATTCGACTTCTTATAATTTTTTTTAGCAATCATCTTTTACTTATTTATCATTATTATTATTTATTACTTGAGTCCATTGGCAAACATTGGCCTGCATATTTTTCTTATGAGGAAAGTTTCTTTGACTATTTTGCTGACCATTTGTCCTCAGAATATACTGTGGGTCCTGTCCCATAACCATGACTCAATACATTTGTATCACAAACATGTAAGTGAGATAGCAAGTGAAGGATGGAATGGATTTTACTTGTCCTGTCCCAAGACTGAGAGACAAACTACTCTATGTTACATAAAAGTAATATGCCTGGAGAGCTTAAGGGTGATTGTTGAGTGAAACAGATAAGAAAACTTGAGTCAAAAAATATAAGAAGGAGATGTATGCTAAAATACATTGTATATCTTTTTCCTAGATGGCTGTACATGGCTTTTTTTTTCTTTTTTTCTTTTTTCTTTTTTTTTTTTTTTTGACAGCAACCAAACAGCAACAATGCCAGTACCTTTACAAATAGTAGCATTTAAAATGTCTGAAGAGAGATAATCTATTTGGGAAGCCACTGTAATAATCTTGCAAAGGACTTGATAATGTAGGTTTGAAAAATGCCAACTTCAGTTACTGTATTAGTGACTATTCACACTGACAAATGCTTGAATAAACAACATGAGAGAAGAAATGCTTGATTTCTCTCACATTTTCAGAGGCTTAAGTCAATGATCAGGTGTTTATATACTCAAATACTGTGAGTCAGGGCATCAGGGTAGGCCATATGTGGTGGAGCACAGTATCCCAGCACATATTGGAAAAGAGAACACAGAGAGATGTGTATTGTCCAGAAACAACTATGTCATTCCAAGGTCAGGCATATTTGCTCCCATCCATCCTCACTCCTTTAAATACTCTGACTTCCACATAGTGCCAGAAAACTAAGTATCTTCCAATGGGCTAATCCATTAATGAAGTCATAGCTTTCATAATGCAGTCACTTCCTGTTCTACTTTGTTATGTGACAAACACCATGACTAAAAAAGCTTAGGGAGGGAAGAGATTATTTTAGTTTTCATGTTGCAATCCAAGGCAGAAGTTTAAAACAGAAACTGGATTGCTTTTAGGCTCACATGGTCATAGATTGCATAAGGTGGTCCCTAAATTATCTTGAGTCATGACATTTTTCAGAGCAACAGAAATCAAACTCAATACTTTATAAAAGTCCCATCAGCTGGGAAATAAGCCTAAAATGTTCATGATAATTGCCCATTTATTTTTACTAGCGTGTTTCTTTTTTGCCAGCAGTATTTTTGTGCATCTGGTATTTGAGATGTGTTAGGGTATTTGTTTAGATAAAGAAATCCTTTTCCTGCTATCTGATTAATCTATAATGTGTTTTTTGAAGAACTATTCAAATACAAATCATATGGTTGAGCACAACTGTAATTCAGCACATGGAAGGCTGAAACGGGAGGCTGAGATTCAGACAAGCCAGACAATACAGTGAGACATTGTGTCTAGAAAAGATTGGATAGAGCATTTGTATGAGATTGTCATAAACAGAGATTGTCATAAACAGTAGATTACTTTGTATTTATTAAAGATATTCTCATAAATGAACATAACAACAATTAATGAAAAAATAGAAGCCATGAGATTGATGGATAAACGGAAAGGTATAAGGGAAAGTTTAGAGCTTAGATAGGTTAAAAGGAAGGGAAAAACATTATAAGGTCGAAAAATAAATGAAATTATTTTTAAAAATTACATGTAGGCATTGAAGAGATCAATCACCAGTTTAGAGTACTTGTTGCTCTTGTAAAGAACCCAAGTTTTGTTTCCAAGACTCAGGAAACTCCACTTGCAAGTCATCCAACAACTCCTTCTTCCATCTATGGGCACTAGGTACACTTGTAGTGCAAATAAAGCTATGTGGGCAAATATGTAAACACATAAAATGTTCATAAATCTATATATTTATATGTGATATTTATAAAGAATTTTTCATTCTTTTTTAAAAAGTTATTATTTTTTTTCAGTCCAGACTTTATCCCCGCTCTGATCTATCCTCTGACCTACATCCCATACCTCCTCCTCACTTCTTTATCCCGCCTTGTCTCAAAGAGGATGTCCCCAACCCCCATCCACACACTCCCCATTTCCTGAGGCCTCAATTCTCTTGAAGGTTACGTGCATCTTCTCTAACTGACTCCAGACCCAGAAGTCCTCTACTGTATATGTGTTTGGGGGGTCTCATAGCAGCTGGTGTATGCTGCCTTGTTGGTGGCTCAGTGTCTGAGAGATCTCGGGGGGGGGGCGGTCCATATTAGTTGAGACTGCTGGTCTTCCTTCTCTTCACTCTCTTGTTCAGCTTCTTCTAGCTTTTGCCTAATTCAACCACAGAGGTCAGCAGCTTCTGTCAATTGGTTGGATGTAAATATCTGCATCTGACTCAGCTTCCTTTTGGGCCTTTCAGAGGGCAGTCATGATAGGTCCCTGATTGTAAGCATAGCATAGCATCAATAACAGTGTCAGGCCTTTGGACCTACATTTGAGTTGGATCCCAATTTGGGCCTGCCACTGGACCTCCTTTTCCTCAGGCTCTTATTCATTTGTCCGGGCCTATTGGGAAGAGAAAAAAGTTCCATTGACTTTCCTACCCATTCCCAAAAGTCTGTCTTCTAATGAGATGGAATTAAAGTTATTTTTAGTTTTTTATCCTCTCATACAACACATCCCAAACACAGCCTTGTCTCTCCCCCAACTACTATGAGCCTAGCCTTGTGTCTGCCAACTCCTCCCTACTGGATCAACCTCCCCCAGAACCATTGCACCTCCATTTTTCTTCAGAAAAGAGCAGACCTCCCAGAAATATCAACAAACACAGTGTAATAAGATGCAATAAAACTAGGCATAAACTCTCATATCAAAGCAAGATGAGACCACACTGTAGGAGAAAAAGTTACCCAAGAGTGTGTGAAAGAGTCAGAGATACTCTACTACCACTATTAGTCATCCCACAAAACCCTAAGTTAAGCAACTATAACATATACACAGAGGGGTTAGCACAGACTCATGTAGGTTTCATGACTACCACTTGAGTCTCTGTGAGCTTCTGTTGGTCCTTCCTTGTTGGTTCTGTGGTCCATGTTCTCCTGGTATCCTCAACACCTCTGGTTCATGAAATCCTTTATTCAATTTAATTTTAGATATCTACATACTTATTTGAGTTAATTTCTTTATGAAAATTAAGAGCACTGATAAATCATAAGAAAATTAACATAAATATTGAGAACCATTGTATAATACTAATAATATACCTATATATATTATATATAATATAAATGTATTATAATATAATATATACATATATGTGTGTGTATATATGTACATATATGTGTATATATGTATATATACATATATATACAATAGGCAAGGTGGCTTCTTATGAGAGAAGATAAGTAAACCTTACTTTTATACTTGAACATGGATATTATAAAAACTAGTATAAATGGGAAAGACATAACTAAAGTAGCTTGAAACATTATGATAGGCATTTGATTATATTCAAGAGTCTTTTCTTTGTGGATATCAGAGAGACTTATCTTTAGGTAGAAGCAGAGCATACAAGTAAGAGAAAATTTTAGGTACTTTTCTCTTCCCATAGATATATTTAAGTTCTTTGCCTTAAAGTAGCTACTCTTTCAACTAAAGAATGGATGTAAATGTTACACAGGCATAAAAAATATGAATTATAAGTAATTTGAAAAGTGAAATTTGAGTGACAATTTCTTTGGAGAAAGTTTAGAAATCATAACTTCTCAGCAATAGTTGTCCAACTGTTAGTGAACATTTAACATTAAAGCATCTTTAAGTATAGAAGTTAAAGTAGTCTAGGATTTAACACTAACATAATCTCATTAAGATTGTAACTAACTCCACCAGACCAGTGACTCGGGTTCCTTCCTGTCTGTCTGGGCTGGGGTCCAGAGCAGACCTTGGGCTCAAGCTCTGCAGCCAGTCCCAGAACACCCAGAGGAAGCTCCACTGACAGGCACTCTGACATACCTAGGATCAGAGGTGAGGAGGAACCAAGATCTTTGCAGCCAGTCCCACAACACCCAGAGAAAGCTCCACTGACAGGTACTCTGACACATCCAGGATCAGAGGTGAGGAGGAACTAACATCTGTCCCAACACTGGAAGTAACTGGGACCAGTGGGACCAGGCACACAGGAACTCCACCAGCCCAGTGACTCAGGTTCCTTCTGGTCTGTCTGGGCTGGTGTCCAGAGTAGATCTTGGGCACAAGCTCTGCAGCCAGTCCCACAACACCTAGAGGAAGCTCCACTCCCAGGTGACCTAACAAGCCCAAGATCACAGGATCCCAGAATCACAGGATCACAAACACAGCTTGACTCTGAGGAGTTCTGACACAACCAGGATCACAGGAAGGACAGGCTCCAATCAGATTTAGCAAGGGCAGGTAGTACTAGAGATATCCAGATGGCTGAGGGGGTGGGGAGGGCAAGTGTAAGAAAATAAACAACACAAACCAAGGTCATTTGGCATCATCAGAACCTACTTCTCCCACCATAGCAAGTCCTGGACACACCATTACACTGGAAAAGCAAGATTCAGATATAAAATCACTTCTCATGGTGATGATACAGAACTTTAAGAAAGACATAAATAGCACCCTCAAAGAAATACAAGAGAACACAGGTAAACAGCTAAAAGCCCTTCAAGAGGAAACACAAAAATCCCTTAAAGATCTTCAGGAAAACACAATCAAACAGGCGAAGGAAATGAGCAAAACCATCCAGAATCTAAAAATGGAAATAGAAACGATAAAGAAAACAGAAAGAGAGATAACCCTGGAGTTAGAAAACCTAGGAAAGAAATCAGGAGTCATAGATGCAAGGATCACCAACAGAATACAAGAGATAGAAGAGAGAATCTCAGGGGCAGAAGACACCATAGAAAATATTGACACAACAGTCAAAGAAAATGCAAAAAACAAAAAGCTTCTAACCCAAAACATCCAGGAAATCCAGGACGCAATGAGAAGACCAAACCTAAGAATAATAGGTATAGAAGAGAGTGAAGATTCCCAATGTAATGGGCCAGCAAATATCTTCAACAAAATTATAGAAGAAAACTTCCCTAACCTAAAGAAAGAGGTGCCCATGAACATATAAGAAGCCTACAGAA
>JADRCD010141903.1:0-25208 GCA_019843815.1 Montemys delectorum | reverse complement strand
AAAAAAAAAATTAAGAGGCTGGAGCTGAAGCTCAGGTGGCAGATTGGCTACCTAGGTTCTATCTCAGTATCATCATAAACCAGATATGGCTCATGTCTGCAGTCCCAGCACTCCTGAGGCGGGAGCGAGATGGCCAGTTTAGGGTCATCCTTACTGGCATAGTTCTAGGTCAACCTGGACTACATGAGACCCTGTCTCAAAATAATAAAATCAAATAAAGTTTTAAAAAAAAAATTCTGAGATAATTTGGGGGAATGACTTGTTTTTTTTAAATCACAGACCCTCTTTGCTGCTTTTTGCAAGCCTGACATTCACTAACTTCCTGGCTTCTCTGAGGAAGCCGTGGAGGCTAGGGCTATGTTCTTCAAGTACAAGTGAAGATTGACTCGAAGCTCAAGGAAGGAACAGCTATGCTGACATTGTGTCTTAGAAAGCAGCTAGCCTCATGGTTTGTTCCAGCCCTCCTTGGCCCACAGGTCCTCTCCTAGAGCTAAGAGCCTCAGCAGCCCGTCTCAGCTTCCTAGCTAGAGCAGCCACACTCTGAGATGCAAACTTTGATATTTTCCACTGGAGTAACCAAGGCATTTCCGAGCACCGCTTTGCAGAAGTCATGCTGTGTCACTGGCCCTCAGCTCGCCACTCTGGCACTTGTTGCCTTTGCCTGTGGTTTCTACACCTGGCCCTGACTCATCACCTTGTAGCCACCTTCTGCAGAGTCCCTGCAGCCGGAAGCCTCATTACTGACAGCCACCACTGCTGAGTAACTGTCGGGAGCCTGCCACTGTGTGGGGACTCACTCCTCACCTCAGATAGATGCAATTGGTCACATCGAGGGCTAGTGAATCATTATTCTGAGATACAGTGTGCCTCTGGTAGGACATGGTAAAGGGATGGCTTCTGGTTATCATGTGGACTGGCCTGTGTGCTGTGTGGGCAAACATAGCTTGTTTCTCTGGTGATGAGGGCAGGTGGGGAGAATAAAAATAAAAATGTACTATGTTTCTTATTGAAGAGTTAAATGAAGCAAAACGCCATTTAAAATGTTGTAAAGTTGCCTGGTCAAAATTCAAATTCCTCCAGAGTCAGCACTTCTTATAATCAAAATGTATGCTTAAGTTATTTCTCCCTAGAAATCACACTGCTTTGAATTAGCCAATCAGGTAAAAAGGTGAGGCCCAGCCCTCACCAATCAGAGTGAGGCACAGGACCCTTTTACATTAGGAAGAAACCACCACCACCACCATCACCATCACCATCACCACCACCACCACCCGCCCCCTCTGTAGGATCCCACTTCGTGTGTTTACTTGAAGAATCAAGGCTACCCACCCTTCTACAGAAATGACCCTTTGTCCTACTGAAATACTTTGAATTGTGTGGTCAACTTCTTAAGACTCCAGACCCACTTCTTATATGTATAGATAATTGCATTAGTTTCGTTGTCAACTGTGAATTTGACAAAATTTCACAAAATTTGTCAAAAGTAACCTTAGGGAAAAAGCTAATTGGGTTCATAATTCTAGACTGCAGGCCATTCATTGCAGGGGAGTCACATGATACCCATAATAAGAAGAAAGAAGGAACGCATGTATTGATATACACATGCTGGTCCTCAACACCTTTTTATTCAGTCCAGGACCCAAGCATAGGGAATGATGCCACCCATGGTGGTGGGTCTTTCAATGCTAATTAACATAATTAAGATAATGCTTGCTGGGGCAAAGACAGGTGGATTTCTGAGTTCAAGGCCAGCCTGGTCTACAGAGTGAGTTCCAGGACAGCCAGGGCTATACAGAGAAACTCTGTCTTGAAAAAACAAAACAAACAAACAAAAGATTCAATTCCTGGGATCTGAGGAGAGAACTCAGTGGGAAAGAGTACTTCCTTTGTAAGCATTAGGACCTAATTTCAAATTCCTAGTGTCTACATAAAAAACTGGGCATGCCTGTACATGCCTATAACCCCAGGATTGGGGCAGGGAGAGGATTCTAAGAGCTCTTTGGCCAGTCAATAGCCCAAAGGACAAGCTTCTAGTTCAGTGATAGGCTCTATCTCAAGGCAATCTGTCAGAGAGTGACAGAAGAGGACACTTACTTGGTTTCTGAAGGAGCATACATGGATGCACACACTTGTACACACACACACACAGAGAGAGAGAGAGAAGGCCATAACGGCCAGTTAATATTTAGACAACAGCCAAAAGTAAATAATAATGCTACCTGTTGGAACAAGTGCCCAGACCTTAGCACGGCTGACGCCATGATGGAAGTGCCTTGGAACCTAACTTGTAGTCAGTAACATCTGTCAAAATGAAAACAAAGGCCTAATTTATTGAAGTCCGTAAATTCTGATTTTTGGCTTCTGGCTAACTATTTTTGATAACTGAAATGTTTCAACTCAGGATGCAGTTTTTGTGCTTAAAACCTCAACCTGAGAAAGTCTTATGATTGCCCGGAGATCTCAAATACCCAGTAGGTACCAGCTGGCTAATAAAGACTTTCTGTCGGCTTGAACTAATCTCCATGAAGTCTTCTCTGGTAGATAACTCACAATGTTATCTACCCAGTGAGGTATCCAGAGACCAAACGCTGTGATACCAGGGCCTCAGAGCTCATCAAAGCAGGGAAGAGTGCAGTGGTCAAGGGTCTTCTATGGCATGCACAACATGAGATGTTCCAGGGTCCCAGGACTCCCTCTAATCAATCGCCTAACACCTCAAAGGTATGTAGCACCTCCACACCAATAGGGAACAAAATCGGAAATTACCAGGTGTGTCACCTCTGGAGTTAAGTCTGATTGAGATACCTTCTGTTTAGGACACAAAATAGGTTGACATAGCTGCTGATTGAGTGTCCAGGATCCATGGGAGATCCCACTGGGCCCCCCTGGACTGTTCAGGTGTAAGAATGGCCACTTCTGGTCGCCTTTACTCCATGTCTCTTTGTACAACTTTCTTTCTGCTTCTCTCTGGATGGAATGAATTTTCCTTTCTGTCTGACTGGGAGTCAACACTGACCAAAGCAAGATGGCTTGGGACAGTTTTCACCAGGCCCTTTTTAGAAAGACTGAAGTAGCTTCTAGAAAACCCACCATCTATGGTAAATAAGGTCATACAAGAACCCCAAGAATCACTCACTGGGTTCCTGGAATGCTCACCAGGTGTTGATCCTCAGAGATCCAGACAAGCCAGAAAACTAGCAACCAGCATTGCTTTCTGTTAAGCAGTTGGCCCTAGATGTTAGAAAGAAACTTCAGAAGCTAAAAGGATTTGAAAAATGTAAATAGGTAACAGCTACTGGAGATTCCTCAAAAGTTAACAATAACCACAGCTCTGTAGAAGAAAAGCAAGACAGAAGATGAAAGAAATCTCAGAAGGGAAGCCAGAAACACTGGTGGGGAAAAAAAAAAAAAAAAGATTGATGTGTTGTCTTATGTAAGGAGTCCAGGCTCAGACACCCCAAAAAAGACCAGAGGCCTGACTGTCCAAAAGACTTAATCTTATTTCTACTGGTTGGCTACCTTGCTGTTCTTGAAATGAGTAGAACAAATCCCTAATATCATTTGGCTTTCTCTTCCTTAAAGGAGGCATAAATGTAAGGTCCAGAGCACTTGGCCCTGGGCTTTCTGGAGTCTCAGCAGAGGATCTTATGAGAACACTTATTGACTTCATCTCTGGCCTGAGACCCTTCTGAGTTTGAGAGCTCTCTGCCATCTGTAAATCCAGCCAGCTCTGCTTTCTATGCGGGTTGTTCTCTAAAATTAATCCATTCTTTAAGCTCCCTGTATCTTGATCTTTGATCTTATCATCTAAAGTGTTAATCAAGTTGGCACTTTCAACACTCTCCTGGAGAGATACTTAGTGCTGAATTTGGGCTTACCTGAGCCAGGAAAGCAAGAAGCAATAACAGGTGGCTTTAAGACAACATCCAAAAGAGCCCTGGATCCTCACTGCAGGATGTGAGCAGCAAGCATGACAGCCACAGGCTGCTGGGGCCCCCACTGCAATGTCTCCATGGTAGTCACTTTATGTCCCAAATGCTCTTTTCTACAAAGACTCCATGCTAAGCTTTACAGTGTCACAGAGCAAGTTGAGCTATTCCTCTACCACCTCACAGGAATCCTCTCTCTTTCCTAATCTCCAATCAACAGCTTCTTCAGTCCACCAGACTTCCAGTAATAGGCTCAGACAATGCTCACTTTCCATTATTTAACTTATGTCCAGAAGGGGAAAGACATCTGTCCATGTTACGCACAGTGTTACTCTCCAGTGGATAGACCCCACCAGGCTTATGCTACACACTCAGACTGAAACAGACTAAAATAGGCCACGTCACCATAGTAGCTCAAAAGAGGGACCATTCTGAATAGCTATCTATTGCTGTGATATCGCTGTGATGAAACATTGTCCAAAAACAACCTGGGGAGAAAAAGGCATATTTGGCTTATAGGCCATTAAGGAAAGCCAGGGCAGAAATTCAAGGCAGGAACCTGTGAGGTTAGGATTTAAACAGAGACCTTGGAGGAACACTGGTTACTGGCTTGCTCACAGCCTTTCTTACACAGCCTAGGCTTGCCTGCCTAGGGAATGGCGCCACCAACAGTGGCTCTCCTACATCTGTCAGTAATCAAGAAAATTTCCCAGAGTCATGCCTACTCATCAACTGATGGAAGCAATTCCTCAGCTGAGATTCCTTCTCCCCATGTATGCATAGGCTTGTGTCTAGGGAATGGCACCACCAACAGTCGACTGTGACCTTCTACAGCAATCAGGAAAATTCCCCAGAGACATGCCCACTCTGATGGAAGCAATTCTTTAACAAAGATTCCCTCTCCCCACATATGCATAGGTTTGTGTGAAGTTAACAGAAACTCTGACAGACACTTAGTTCAGCCCATGGGGAAAAGTATGCAGAGCAGAGGAGCATCATGGGTAAAGACATGTTTTCATCCTACTGGCTTGCCTGCAATGTAGACAGAGGATGTGCCACTCTGGGCTAGACACAGATGGGGAAACTGAGGCTCCAGTTTGCATTTTTATTCAAATACTATATCTAACATCTAGATAGAGGGCCCATGCCCTCAAATCCTGGTCCCAGGCTTGGTTCCTTTTTCAATCGTGTGTGTGTGTGTGTGTGTGTGTGTGTGTGTGTGTGTGTGTCTGAGAGTGTGTGTGTGTGTGAGAGAGAGAGAGAGAGAGTGTATGTGTGCGTATGCATGTGGAGAGTATATTCACTCTTGTAAGCAAATGTGGAGACAAGAAGTCAAACATGAGGTGGCTTCACTTTCTCTACACCTTTTTTATAGATAGACTTACTGTCTTAGTCAGGGTTTGTATTCCTGCACAAAATACCATGACCAAGAAGCAAGCTGGATAAGAAAGGGTTTACTCAGCTTATACTTCCACATTGCTATTCATTACCAAAGAAAGTTGGGACAGAACTCACACAGGGCAGGAACCTGGAGACAGGAGCTGATGCAGAGGCCATGGAGGGATACTGCTTACTGGATTGCTTCCCCTGGCTTGTTCAGCTTGCTCTCTTATAGAACCCAAGACTACCAGCCCATGGATGACACTACCCACAATGGGCCCTCCCACCCTTGATCACTAATTGAGAAAATGTTTTACAGCTGGATCTCATGGAGGCATTTCCTCACCTGAAACTCCTTTCTCTGTGATAACTCCAGCCTGTGTCAAGTTGACACACAAAACCAGCCAGTGCACCCACTGAACCAGTACTTTAGTGTCTTCTCCACACTGCAGTCAGAGAGCCCTCTGAATCTATCCGCTTCAGTCCTGCCCCAGTCCTGGGGTTAGAGTCATGTGCTTCCATATCCAGCTTTTACATGGACACTGGGGATCTGAACTCTTGCCCTCATACTTAGGCAGCAAACATTTAAACCACTGAGCCATCTCTCCAGCCCATTCTTAATAAATGGAGCATGACCTATGGGGACAAGGAATGCCCCTCTACTTTGGAAACTCCAGAAACAGATTCTCCCATCAAAGCAGTAAGCTGGGGCAGTGGTCCAAAGCTCTGACCTGCGCTCAGACAGACAGACATCCCACATCACCTGCGCTCAGACAGACAGACATCCCACATCACCTGCGCTCAGACAGACAGACATCCCACATCACCACCCTCTCACTTATTAGGCATTGGACAAAGTTCATACACCCTTCTAAACTTGCTTTTTTCTTTAAGTGGAGAATAATACATAAGCCCGCAGAAGGCCACTTACCTATTATCCATCCCTCTTCCTCTGGACCTGGTCTCCCTTGTCTGGCACGAATATATACATTTATTTTTCTTTAGAGTTCCGCTGCTGCCTCATTCTCAGACCTTATGTTTCAGAGAAGGTTAACTCCACCCATAGCTCCATATGTGAGCAGGTAAGCAAAGCTTGGCCAGCCGAAGCATTCTCCACATCTCTATCCTCAGTCATTGGTCCAGAGCTCACAAAAGGATCCGAACTGAGGACACAAGTCACAGAGTAAACCACTGAGAAAGGGAATCTCTCTAATCTACAAGTGGGCTGAGCATGTGACCAGGAGCCTTTGAACTCACTGGACATCCATGAAGAAAGGTACTTGAAAGTAGAGACAATCCAGAAGAGGGCAAAGATGGGCAAAGACCTGAGTTAAATGATAAGATTTCATCCCTTGCCCAGCCATGACTCCCTTCCCTGGACTTGCTGGTTCCTGAGCCCACAAATTCCCTCCTCAAGCTACCGTGCCAGGTTGTTACCTGTAACCAACGTCCTGACGTGTCATTTGCTGTGCTTGTTGCACCGGGCGTATTGAGATGTCATTTCTCCTGATGCTAACTACTGATTATCAACTTGGCGGCATCTGGAATCGCCTAGGACACATACTTCTGTGAGTGCCTGTGAGGGAGTTTCTGGCTTAGGTTAACTGAGGTGGGGAGATGCACCCTAAACCGTGGGCAACACCATCCCTGTGAGTCTGGACTGAGTAAACTGGACTAAGCAAGGTGATTACCAGCATTCCTCTCTCTCCTTCTTCCTTTCCTCCTCCCCCTCAAGTTACCATATTCTAGAGGGTTTTTCTGGAACTGCATCCAAGGCATCTTGGATGCCTCCCAACACCTCTGAACATAGCCAAGCTTCTGTGTGATTCAGTTGCGGAAGATTTGCAGCTGCGACCTTTAGAGCATCACCCTTGAGCTACAAAGGTAGCATCCCAGGACTTCTCAAGAATGTACATACTCTGGGAATACAGTGGGATGTGGTCCATTGTCAGTGACTGCTTCATGAATAAAAATCTTTAGTTGCCTTTTTTGAAAGTGGGATGTATAATTTACACTCAGAACGTTTTCAAAGCCGGGCAAAAACTATATAACCCTTTGCCTGTAATAAAACCTCTAACAACTTCCTTTTGTCTTGCCTCTTCTATTCCCTACCTGTTTTTTCCTATAATGTGTGTGTGTGTGTGTGTGTGTGTGTGTGTGTGTGTGTCTGTGTGTCTGTGAGAGAAAGAGAATATGCGCAGATAGAGTTCAGGCTGGCTCCAACTTTTATGTAGACTAGGTTAACCTTTAGCTTCTAATCCTCCTGCCTCCACTTCCTAAGTGCTGGAATGAATAGGCATGTCCCATCCCTGCTTGGTTTTCTGAAGTGCTAAGGGTGGAATCCAGGGTTTCTTGAATGCTAAGCCAACCCCATAAGGACTTCCTAATAAATAAATCACTTAGAAGTAAGTCCTCATGGTCTAGTACATTCCTTAGAGGCATGACATGGACACCGGGCACTGGTTCTGCCGCTTCTTTCAAGACCTACATTCTCCTCCCACTTCTACTTCGATAACTGAGTCTGGCCATTCAGCTTGTTTCTCACTACTCAAACCCTAGGGATTGGTTGAAGGCTAAGCATGTGACCCAAGTTAGTCCAATGGGGCTTGAGACTGTGGAATTTGAGGTAGATTTTGGGAAAGGGAGGTCCTACTATTCGAGATCCTGAGCAGCAACTAAGTCATCTCACCTTGGAGGAACATTGACGTGAACAGAAGCTGCAGAAGTAGGGAAAGGGTACAGAAAGTGACGTCATATACCCGACTTCAAGTCTACCCAGAAATCGATCTACTCTTTGGCTCCCAAATAATTTTGTTTCCCACATCCACATATCTCACAGTGACCCTATGAAGTTGGATTCGTTGTGGTTCCCAGATGAGGAAACTGGGACTCTCAGAGGAGCAATGTCCTTTGTCCCAGGTCACACAAGGACCGTACTTGAAACCAAGGCACTGGATGCATGGATGGATGAGTTGCAAATGCATGGTAGAACTGGAAGGAAAAGCAAACAAGAATTTGCTATTCGCTGCATTTTTGATGGATTAGAAATGCCCACATCTGGTTGGAATTAACCCCTCTGGTTTATAATGTCCTCAGGTAAAACTCCCAAGGACAAAGGCAAGGTGTTGAGTCAGTCCAAGAAAGAGTATCAAGATCTTGCTGTGTCTTTATTTCCAGAATAACCTAGTTAGTGACACCATAGAGGGCTCAGAGGCCTTTAAGTCCTGGGTCAAAACCATAGTTCATCACCTGGGACCTTCATGACCTTGGACCAGATATCAGATTCCCTGAGCATTTTTTCTTATGCAAAAAAAAAAAAAAAAATGTATTTTCCATGGCTGGCAAAAGAAGACACGCAGGGCATGTGCTCATTTAGACACCAGCTCCTTTTAGAACCTTGCTCCCAGAATCCCAGTTCTGTTTCTCTCCCCTTTTAAAACAGCGAGGACAATAACCCTTTCGCATTTAACAGCACTGAATAGTTCTAGAAGTCCTTTCACTCAATAGCCACCAGCCGGCTACCTCCCCGGAGCTTAAATGGGACATTGCATAGGAAACGCTTTGGAAGGAGAGGGGAAAGAGGATCCAGCGCGCTATTATTAGATGCAGGGAGGCGTGAGCCCAGAGCCCACATGCGCCTCTCTCTAATCAAACTGACATTGCGGTTTACGGTGCGTTGAACACTGCGTTCCAGTCCAGGGAGCTAAAAATGGAAACTTGCAGAAACAGCGGCCCGGTTCAAATGAGAGCAGGAGGGGTGTGTGCTGAGCCGGTGCGGTGCCTGAGGGTCATGGAGCAGCCAGGATGCCAGCTGGGCTCTTACCACCCAACTGGGGTGACAGGGGGCCTAGAGCAGCCTCCACCTGCCACAGACCCACATGGGCATCAGGAGCTGCAGCCTTGCAGATTCTGGGAAAGGGCAGGTCAGGACATCAGCACTGGGGGCCTTGGTATTCCCTTTTGGAAAGTAGAGATGTTACCAAGAGATATATTGCACGAGAACTTTGTCAGTTAATATTAATTGAATGGCCATTATCCCAGATGTCTGAGTACTAGAAGCCCTTCAGGTCTGGTGTTTATTTGTTGGTGATGGGTTGTATCTTGTTTTGTTTCTAATTTGGATAGTTGCATAGATGTCTTGCAGGGTAGGAACCAAATCTATACAAAAATTTCATCTGTGCTTCCTAAGTGCCTTCTATCCACAGCTGATGATAACTATGTCCCGTCCTTTTGTTGTGCTTTATTTTGATAGCACATGAGGTTGGGTGTGGAATTTCCCATCTATGACATCATGATTTGGAGGGAGTGTCTTGTATTTGTAGCCTGAAACTCACTATGGAGCTCAGGCTGGCCTTGAACTCATGGCAATTCTCTTGCCTTCGCCTCCCAAGTGCTAGGATTATACCCCTGAGCCACTGTGTTCAACTGTAGCACACCAGCAGTTGGCTCAGAGGCAGAACTTCCTTGGTGTGTACAGGCCCTGGGGGTATATCCCCAGCTCCAGAAGATAACAATTTGGGTTTTTACCTTGGAGGTGCTTAGCCTGGAAGTGATTAGCAGAGAGCCGCACATAAAGCACAAGTGTGAACTGACAAAAGACTTCAGCTTTAGCTGCTGACGATCTGGTTTCTCCTTCCTTGACTGCAGCCCTCCCCTTCTCTCCCCATGCTCACCAACAACAGTCCACCGTTACTCCTTCCTCACTTAACCCCACCTACCCTGTAAGTTTACTATCCAAAACCACAGGCATGCTGGGAAGCAAGTTCACTTCTTCATTGAGCACCTACTGTATGCTGGGTTCTGTCCCCTGCATGTGAGGCTATGGTAATGGGCAAGCAGACCAAGGCCCAGGGCCTTGCACACACCGGGGAAGCACTAGGTGGATACATAGATGTCTGGTGGAAAAGGATGGCCACCCATTCTCATTTCTCTCCCATGCTTGTGCAATAAAATATCTGACTGTGCCTAACGAATGCCATGTGCAATCCTGTCCTAAACTCTCTCATGACTCTGCATCTCTGATGACACTTCTGCAGCCTCATCAGCCAATCCAAGTCTGTCCCCAGCGTGAAAGAGGCTGATCTCGAGTCTGGTGATGCTTCGTTGTGTCCTGAGGACCCAAGGTCAGGTGGTCATCATAAAAACTGCACTTGCAAGGCGTCCGCCTCTCTGACTCAGAGACAGCACAGCCCTTGGGAGGGGGGACAGGATTCCACAACAGAGTTCTCAGCTTCTGAGAGAGAGAAACTGAGGGACCAAACCCTGCCAAGGCCCACTGTGAACTTCAGATGCACCTTCCCACAGAGCCCCAGAAGCCGTGCAATGGCTGGGAATGAAGAGATCCAGTTTCCTGTCTGGGACAGAGGGTTCTGCCTTGTCCCCTGTGACCTGGCTTCTTACTCTCCTTGTCTGTAAAATGGGAAAGAGTTGAGGAGCAGCTCACTTGTAAAACACTTGCCAACAGGCAGGAAAACCTGAGTTTGACTCCTAGAACCCCTGTGAAAGCAGTGGGTGTGGCAGCCTGAGCTTGTATTCTAAATATTAGGAAGGGAAACCTTGGGGACCCACTGCCCAGTCATCCTCACCTAATTGATGAGCTCCAGGCCTGTGAAAGCCAGTCTCAAGGAAGGTAGGCAACTCCTGATGGTGGCATCTGAGGGTGCCCTTTGTCCTCCACATGTCTGTCTGTCTATGTCTGTCTCTCTCTCTTACACACACACACCATACACATACACACTTGCATAAGATACACATTAACAATTTCTAAATTTGTTTCAGTTCTCCTCATCTTCATGTTTTTGTTTGTTTTGTGTATGTATGTGTATATGTGTATATGAATATGTGAATATGTGTGTATGTGTGTATGTGTATATATGTGTACATGTGTGTATATGTGTGTATGCAATTCACAAGAGTGCATATCAAAAGAAAACTTACAGAAGTCAGGTTCTCTCCCCCAACCATGTGGGTCCTGGGACCAAACTTCAGGTTGTCAGATTTGTGACAAGTGCCTTGACCTGCCAAGGCCCCAACCAAACAGCAGCTTTTGAAGCTCACTCTTATTTTATTCTTGTGCTGTGCTGCTGGTTGGGACCCAGGACCACCCATAGGCTGGGCCAGCCCTCTGCCACTGGGTTCCATCCTAGCCCTGGAACCACCATTACCAGTGTCTTTGTAAACCAAGTATCAGCTTCACCCCACCCCAGTTCTAAGCTGGAACTCCCTCCTGTGGGAGCAGAGAAGCCACACACCGACTGGCTGACTTTTAGGGCCAGTCATTTAATCGGGGCTGTTGTAAAGATTAAAGGAAGAAGCCTTGTTGAACAAGAAACTCAATAAATAGACTCATTACTATTCCTCTACTCCATGAACACTAGATCCCAGGCTCTGGAGTCCATCAGATGCCACTCCAGCCCTGTTGCACTCTGAGTGGGTGAGTCAGACAAGGCAGATCTCTCCTCTACGACTCTACCATGCTCTCCTGCTCTGTGGGATTGTCACCTCTGCTGCATAGGTCATTTAAAAACAAAAGGAGGTGAGTGGGAGATGAATAACTGAGGCAGGGTATACTGTACCTAGTCTCTGCTTACTGCTCAGCCCATTTACAGATGAGAAAACAAGGCCCTGACAACTTGTTCAGCCTCACCTAGCTAAGAAGCACTGGGGCCTGAGACTGTTGGGTCACCCTCTTGCTGCATCTATAGCCTTTGAGCCACGCCCGCCTCTCTCTGTTCTTCCCTCCATTGCTGAGCCCTGTAGACACCAGCAGGTATCAAATACCCATCACTCACACAGACAAAGTTAGGTCCCCAAGAACATTTCCCTGGAGACAAAAGAGAGTCCCTTCCCCTTCTCTGGAGGAAGCCTGGACCCTGGGATGCCTGATGGTAACTGGAGCGGTTGCTTATGATTACTGGAGCAGGACACGTTCAGGGAGTGGGCAATGTGTTCTGAGTGTCTGTGATGTCATCTCCAGAGAACTCTGGATCCTGGCTGAGAGTTCTGGCCTCACCATCGGGTTGGTCATCAGACAGTTTCATAATACGAAGGCGTTACTGGAAAACAGCAAAAGGAGGAAGACAGGGCCCTGTTGGAGGAAGTCAGTCATCGAGGGCTCTGCTTTGCACCGCCCCTTCCTGTCTGGCAGCAAATAAGAGACTGCTTCTGCCTCATGCGCCTGCCACCATGACACTCGAGTGCACCGGGTCAAAGCACCATGGATTAAGCCCTCTGAGACTGTGGGGTCAAATAAACATCTCCCTCTCTGGGCCATTAAGTGATCTGTCACGAAGATGAGGGGGGGAAAGTAACACAGAGGCCTGGGACAGGGGACCGATCAGTCTCAAAGGGTTTCGCGTACAAGCATGAGGATCCCAGTCCTTTCTCTGGTATCTATGAAAAAAGAAAAAGAAAAGAGAAGAAAAGAAAAGAAAAAAGAAAAGAAAAGAAAAAAAGAAAAGAAAGAAAGAAAGAGAAGGAAGGAAGGAAGGAAGGAAGGGAGATAAAGAGAAAGAGAGAGGGAGGGAGGGAGGGAGGGAGGGACGAAGGAAGGGAGGAATAAAGGAAAGAAGAAAATGCTGGGCGAGGGTGTGTACTGTTGTACTGGGGCTCTGCCTCCCTGCCAGGGGTGTCAACACCACTGGCACAGAGACCCAGAAGCAGCAAAAGCTGGAACAGAGTCCACAGCCCGTTTCCCACCTGAGTGTCAGATGCCCCTACCTGCCAGACTAGGGGGTGGCCGGGGGGGGGGGGGGGGGGTGTTGGGGGGGACAGCAGGATCTGGGGCAAATGATGTGGTTCCCCGTTTTCCCAGGTTCCCAGTGCCCAGGCACTACCGATATTCCACCAGGAGAGGAAGTCAGAAACCGGGGTCTGAGGTCCACCTTTCCCCTCGGGGGCATCTGCTTGCTAAGCCGGAAGGGGAAGGCTCAGCCCAGGATGAGAGGGATCCCTTGTGATTGGGAGCAAGTGCCTGAGTACCATACCTGAGAGGCTAGAGAAGAGAAAAAGCATTCTTCGGGATTATTAGGTGCAGCTTTTTTAGGGGAAGACCTTCCCCATGGGAATCTTTAATGAAGCAGCTCTCTGAGACGAGTCTTGCTTGTTCATATTGCTTTATTGTGGGTGGATGTGGATGCATACAGTTTATTGGAGTGAACCAGTTGATTATATACCTCTTGGGGGAAGGGCTTGAGAATGCTCAAGAAGGGATAGGTCCTTGGCTGAAGGTTTAAGGACCCAAATGCCTCATTAGCATGGGGGAAGCATTTCAGCAATCTCAGAGCCTGAACAGGTTCTTATCAGGAGAAATGAAATTGAACCTGTGATCTTAACCAAGGCTATATGACATTCTGCAGGGGGCGGGGGTTGAACTCCCTAGACAGATTCAGAGTTGAAAAAGCCATGCCAATAAAGGGAGTCCTCCATATAGCTCTGAGCCCCAAAAAGCTATCTGGTCAGTGGTAGACTCTGACCTTAATTAGCAGTTTTCCCACAATGCACTGGGGAGGCAGAGACACATGGTTCTCTGAAACTCCTAACCAGCATGACCGTGCCTGATAGGTTCAGGTCAGTGAGGATCCTGTCTCTTAGAATGAGGTCGCTTGTACCTAAGGACAACGCTTGGAATTGACCTCTGAACTCCACATGCCAGTACACACCACGTGTACTCATACCTGCACAGGCACATGCATCTGCACACTCCAAACACGTACACACAGTACGCCATTGCATGTCAAAAGGAGGAAAAGCCACCTAAGGACTCTCTATTCACTCATCTTCCCACAGTTCCTCAGGCTGAGTCCAATTACCCCCATTTCTTAGTTGAAGAAACTGAGGGGATTAACGAGTTGCCTGAAGAGCCCAGATTAGGCTGCAGAAGGCAGCTCAAGGAACATGGGAGTGGGGGAGCTTTTCAGAAGAGACACAAAACCTGTTTAGACTTATTTTTGCTTTACTTTGCTCTGCCCTGCCCCACCCTGCCCAGCCACGCCCTGCCACGCCCTCATCCCATGGGAAAGGACAGAAGCCATTTTAACACAAGGTAAAAATAATGTGCAAATAAATAAATAAGTGAAAATAGAGCTTTCCGACCTTAAGAAGAAAGACTCCATTAGCCATTAGAAAGCTCACAGGAATTAATAAGAGTGGTCAGCCCCAGGGAAACCTAGGAACAGCTTCCAAAGAGCAGGCTTAAAACCTCTAGATGCCTTGAGTTCTGAGATTATATAAGTGAATGCAAAAAAAAAAAATCAATTCAAAAAGTCAGCATAAGGAAAGTGAAAAATGCCTTCTCTGAAATACCAAAACTCTCCGCTAGCGAGAAAAATGAGGGAAGAGTGGGGAGGTGTTCTTGCTTATTCTTGTCTGGTTTTTGCTCAGGACAATGTATTGGCAGGACTTCTTTTAAATAGAAATTACTCTCAGGGGTCTGGAGAGGTGGCTTTTGCTGCTCTTCCAGGAAACCCCAATTTGTTTCCCAGTACCTACAACCAGGCAGCTCACAAAGACTCCAAAGGACACAATCGTTCTTCTGGTCTCCACTGACAAGTGCATTCCTGTGCACATCCCCTACACAGACAAACATGTGTGTGTGCATTTAGAAATAAATAAATAAAATATAAATTATTTCCAATGCATCAGAAGGATATCTATGTTGAAAGAAAAGCCATGGTGTCATGTTCAGTGAAACATGTCATAAACCACATACCAATGTCACCTTTTCTCTTCTTAACAGTTGCCTTTATGTGACAGCTCATTAATAGTAGCCAGTAGGCAATGATATGATGAATGGGTAAGTTTTATTGTCTCTGTTCTGCTTGTCTGGGTTGGTTGATTGGTTGGTTGGTTGGTTGGTTGGTTGGTTTTTTTAACATATAATTCACACAGATTGGCTGGGCAGAAAGAAACATGAAAGAGTTCATGCAAGGGAAGAAGCTCTTTGCTGAAGATTACATTTCAGATTTGAACAGAGGCAGAAAGTAGGAATAAAAAAATTCCAGCTTTGGGGAAGAGGTCAGAGGTCAGAGGTCAGAGGTTAAAGGTCAGAGTTCAGGGAATCATGGGTACTAAGAGCAGTCCCTAGATTCTGTGTTAGAAACACAGTTCCCAAAGGACTAGGGCTGTGGTATCTGGGGGTGTAGATGTGGGGAAGTAACAAGGCCTAGATTCAGTCCTAAGGGTGGACCCCCTACAATGGTATTAGTGGCTTTCTAGGTTCTATGTCATGATGGGATAGCCTCTGCCATGTTTTCTTGCAACAAGAAGACCCTGACAAAGGCCAGCCTCCTCTCAGACTTCTCAGACTTCTCAGCCTCCAGAACCATGAGCCCTATCAACTTTTAAAAGTGTAATCTCTGAAAGTCTGCACACAGATACAATGTATCTTATCCAAGTGTAATCTCTGAAAATCTGCACACAGATACAATGTATCTTATCATATCCACCCCCACATCCTCCCTCCAATTCATTCCTATACCACCCTCCCAACTTCACATCCTCTCTCTTTTCATTCCTCCAGTACACTGACTCTAATGAATGCTGCCATATGCACATAGTATGGCGTCATCCACTGAGACATGAACTTCCCTAGCTCCCATTCCCCCAAAGAAGATCAACTCACTCTCCAAGCAGCCACCAACTGTAAATGGCTTCTCAGCTAAAAGTGGGACCTGGGAAGCACCTCCTTCATCCACGATGGAATTTCTAACTGGTTTGATCTTGTATAGGTCCTGTCCAGTGACCACAGCTGCTGTGAGCTCATGTGTGGGACAGCCATGTCTTACACTCTCTCTGCTCCATCTTCTGAGATGTTCCCTGAGCCTTGGTGGGGAAGCCGTAGATGTCCCCTCTACCACTGAGCGCTTGATGCCCCCTATCCTTTGAATAGTTTCAAGTCTCTGCAGAAGCTTCTTCCTGATACAATAAGTGTCTCTGACCGAGGTTGAGGGCAGCCTAAATCCATGCATATAAACACAAATAATTAGAAGCTGTTTGACAACCCCATTTAGGAAGGCAGCGTGGACCGTTTCTCCCCTAGGGCCTGTGATGTCTTAGCCAGAGGTTTCGGTCCTGTTTATAGTACCAGCAGTAAATTCCCTCCAGTGGAGCATGTCTCCAGTTCTATCAGGAGAGCAGTTGTCCACCCCATAAGCAGCCCTGTCACTGTCACACTAGTGGACACACCTCGCCTGGCATGCAGAGTCCAGAGTTAGGTAAGGCCATTGATGGTTCTCTCTCCCAGCAGCCAGTACAGCCCCGGCACACTAAAGCAGCTAGGTGGCAGGGAGGGAGTCTCCTGGTCAGCTCAAGACTGTGTCTCTGAGTCTAAGTTTCTAATCATCACTTAAATTTCTAATCATCACAAACTATTACATCTCCAGTGTTCATCACAGCAAGGAAACAGATGGAGATGCTGGCACCTTGAGGCCATAAAGCCTAAGTAGCTAATGATGGGTAGACTGACCTGAAACAGCTGACAGAGGAGGAATCTAGCGGCATGAGGAGAGTGATTTTTAACGCAATCTCAGACACAGCCACACTACTGGAGGTAGATCGGAAAATCCCAGAAAGGCGTCTCTCAAGAGTTAAATTGGGAGTAGCCAACCTAGCAATGACCAATTCCTGATTTTAATTATATAGACTCCAGGTAAATGAACCTCACAAAGCATAAAAGAGAAAACAGCAGCGGTCAAAAAAAAAAAAAAGAAAAAAAGAAAAATACTATAAGCAGGATGGGCTGGATGGCCCAGTGGGTGAAGACACCTGACCCAACCTGTCCCGACCCACATAGTAAGAGAGAACCAACTTCTTCAGGATATCTTCTGGCCACCATACATGGACCATGGCACACACTTGCTTGTATACACACACACACACACACTTTTATCCCTAAGGCTGGGTTGACAGGACACCCAGTAGAGATGATATAGTTAAAGGTGAAACAGTGACTAGAAGAAGTTTAGGGGTGTGATAGTCTCAAACCCAGAAGCAAAGCTATCTTCTAGGACCCAAGAGGAAAGATTGGACAGAGCATAGAACTCAGTAAGGGGGTATGCCCCCTTACTAAGGTGGGGTCTTTCCCTGAACCCAGCTCTCATGAATTCAGCTAGTCTGGCTAGCCCACTTTCCCCCTGCCCCTGTCTCTGCCTCCTGAGCACTGGATTTTTATGTAGATGCTGGGGATCCAAACTCAGGTTTTCATCAGCTGAGCCATCTCCCTAACCTCTCTCAGGAGGATTTTGACAGGCTTTAAAACAGTGGCTGGCACTTAGTAGAATATATAGATAGTTAGTTGTTTGTTTGTTTGGTTGGTTGGTTGTTGGTTGGTTGGTTGGTTGGTTAGTTGGTTGGTCCATTGACTAATCATTCTGTTTTACAAGGAAAGAATGGGATTTTTAAGTCTTGTGTTTTCAGTAAAGGCTTACAAAGAGATGAGACAGCCTGGGTCCTGGGTATCTTCATAAGGGATCTTATCAGCCACAAGATTAATTTCCTCATTATTTCTGTCGCAGACTATCTTTCAAAACAAAACAAAACAAAACAAAACAAAACAGGCCCCTGCCACAGGATCCTCTAGAGTTCTCCATCTTTTCCATGACCACAGCACCCGTGTCCTCTGGCAATACCCCACATCAAGCCGTCTCCCTGACTCTGCCTCTAAGCTCTTCTCAAGAGTGCAGGAAAAGCCCTCATGGGTCCATTCTTCAAGTACAGGAATCCAGACTTCAGGAGCAACCCTTAGCCCAGGAAGCCTCAACCCATAGGGCACAGGAGTCAGAGTGAACCCATCTCACGTGTCCCTCAGTGGCTGATTCTGAACCACACCTCTTGCCTTCCTCAGCATGGAACTGTTTGATAATGAACCATTTATCACCTTTGTCCTCCCTTGTCTCATTCTTCCCATTCCTTTATGCATGAATACTTAGACATATGTGTGCATGTGGTGTATGTGTGGTGTGTGCATGTACATATACTGTGGGTATGTGTGCATTTGTGTGTATGTGTTATGTGTGTGTATGTATGTTGCATGTGTATGTGTGAGTGCATGTGTTTATGTGTTGTCTGCATGTACATATATTGTGTGTGTACACATGTGTGTGTGCATGTACATGTTTGGAATTGTGCATGTACCTATGTTGTATGTGCATGTGTATGTATGTATGCATGCATGCATGCATATGTGCATTGTTGTGTGCATGTACATATGTTATGTGTGTATATGTGTATGCGTGTGTGTCATGTGCATTTATATATATATATATATATATATAGTGTGTGTGTGTGTGTGTGTGTGTGTGTGTGTGTGTGTGTGTTTGTATGTGAAAGTGGAGATTGATGCCACTTCCTAACTTACTTTTTGAGACAATGTCTCTTACTGGACATGAATCATACCATTTTAGCTAGATGTCTAGTCACTGAGCCCAGGTATCCTCCTGTCTCTGTCCCTCAAGTGCTAACATTACAGAAACTCACTACCATGCCTGGATTTTTAGTTGGGTGGTTAGGATTCAGGTCCAAGTCACTTAAGCTTGTGCTCCAAAGACTTGGCCAACTGAACCACCTCCCCAGGTCCCTGTTCTCAAATTCCTTTTTACCGGAACCAGCTCCTAAATAAGCTAACCACTCTCAAATCCAGGTCTCGGGTCCTACTTTTGAACAAACCCACCCAAAATCTTCATACATTAGTGTGAGCTCTTCCAAGGACCAGGTTGGACAAAGGAATACACCATGTATGGCCTCCATCAGAACCTTGAGACTTCCTCCCCTAACTGTTTCCCTCAGCTCTCTCTCTCTCTCTCCTACAGGGTTTGCCTCTGCTGCACAGAGCTGTTTAGGCCAAAGTTGCATGTCAGGGATGCCTACATTCAGTCACATGTGGCTCACATTTTGGTGGCGCACAAGTCTGGTCCACTTCACCCAACTAGGACACTCCTAAGGGATCACCCAGTTTCAGAATTCCCTGGAAGCTTGGCTGAGCCTCCAATTAGACCATGTAGAAGGAAACTCTCATTCCCCTCTACCCCATCCTCTCCAGATCCTTGTTCCTACAGATATGGACTCAAGGGCTCACCCTGGCATGCATGCTGCATACTCAGCTCTGTCTTCACAGTGAAGTGTCTCTGTGACCCAGGTCAGTGCATCCTCAGTCCCTAGCTCAGGGTCAATGTATGCTATTAGATTAGTTAGTTGACTGACTGACCAACAATTGGTTGATGGTTAGTTGGTTAACTGATTGATTTGGTGGTAGCAGAATTATGCATGCAAACTCTACTAATCTCATCTGTTATGCTAGGTCAAGTACAGTCCTTCTACTCGCTGTCAACTTTCTTCTGCCCTTTTGGAGCCTAGACACCACCTAGATAAGGTATTCCAGTGACCCAAGGCTCAAGATTGACTAAATCATTCCCAGGCTTCCATCTCCCAGACTCTTCACCTTCCTCCTAGTCATAAACCCAAGAATAAGGAAACAAATGCCAACGGCATCCAAGACATCTCAAGCCAGGAACCAAATGGCTGCACTTGACCTACTTGCGTTTTGGATAACGATGATCTCAAAGTGGACCTGGGGCTGAAGAGAGTAACGAACTGTAAATAAGCCATCGTCCATGAATCTAAATCTCTCTATAGATGATTAATTGCCCAAGGCTAGGAAGGATAGGAATAGGAATTACCTATTGAAGAGGGTTTAGCTCCATCTGCCCTTTGGTCCAGCAGCAGACACCTGGCACACAGACAATGGCATCCAGCAGACTGACCTATGGAACAGCATCTGCTTGGGATGAGGCCACAGCAGGTTGGGAGCATGATGGGATCAGCAGCCAGTCGCCATGTCTAGACTCTGAAGCCTTTCCTGGCTCTGAGTAATGAAGATATAATGCTTCCTGTCTTCTTTTAGAAAATGAGTCTGCAAATAGTCTCCGAAAAACAATGTGTCCCAACGATGAATTTAGCTGCAAGGATGTTCACTCTAAAATAATCACAAAAGACTAGAAATAATCTAAATGTCCACCTAAAGGGGGTTTGTTAAATAAGTCGCATTCTAACATATCAGGGGGGGGAAGTATTCATTAAAATTGATGCTTATAGGGGCTAGAGGGAAGGTTCAGTCAGTAAAATTTTTGCCTCAAAAAATATGAGAACCTGTTCAGGTCTCCAGCTCCCATATAAAAAGTCAATATGGTAGTGTCTGTCTATAATCCTAGTGCTGAGGGCTAGGAAGGTATAGAGGCATGCAGCTCTCTGGAGCTCAGTGGTCAGCCAGCCTAGCTGAATCAGTGTCCCAAAAAGGAGGGAGAGGCTGGGAACAGCCCAGCACTTAAGAGCACTTGCAGGTCTTGCAAAGACCCAATTACAGTTCCCAGAACTCCCATCAGGTAGCTCACAACCATCTGTAACTCTAGCTCCAGGGTATCTGATGCCTTCTTCTGACTTCTGCAGGCACCTGCACCAACATGCACAGACATATAATTTAAAATAAAAATCTTAAAAATAAAGAAGAGGAGAGCAGTGAAGGAGAGATGGCTCAGTGGTTAAGAGCACTGACTGCTCTTCCAAAGGTCCTGAGTTCAAATACCAGCAACCACATGGTGGCTCATAGCCATATGTAATGGGGATCCAATGCCCTCTTCTGATGTGTCTGAAGACAGTGACAGTGTACTCACATACATGAAATAAATAAATCTTTAAAAGAGAGTGAGAGAGAGAGAAATGGAGAGCACTTAACAATCAATGAAGACTTGCAATGTTGACCTCAGCTTCCACACACATGCACACAAATATGGTGTACCACTAAAGCCCTGCTGTGTTGTTACATAAAAATGATGCTGTGTGTACCTTACCTCCATTAAAAAGGAAGAAAATGAAAAGGGGTGGAGTCAGAGGAAGAACCATGGGATTCGGACCTAAAACTTCTAATCTGCCCTGGTGGAAGATAGCTGAGTTACCCTGGAACCCCAAAGGCCTCTGAGGGCTCCTTTCTTAAAAGAGGTTGGGAATGCCAGGAGAGACACAGGGGAAAAAAGAAAGTGGTGAATTCAGAGCACGGGGCTCCTGCCTCCTACTCTGGACTCTGCCTTTGAGGAGCTTCCCAGCCTGGTCATCATATCCCAGCAGTACTGGCTGGAAGTGCTGGCTGGAGGGATCACTGAGGGTCTCTCTGTAGTTGTATATCCTGCCTGGAAAAGAATTCTAAGACTCTTTGAATCCTAGCCCTAAAACTCTCATCACCCCTACCAGTACTGCCAACGTTGCCTAATTCTCTTAAGGTAATCAGCAGACTTGTTTCCCAGCCCTCTCCTCCCCAGCCATAGGCCACTATTCCCTTTCTCAGGATGAGTTCCTAAACTGAAGGGCAGGTCAAGGCAACCAAACTGGGTGTGGTAGTTTGAATATGTTTGGCACTCTCAGGAGATGTGGCCTTGTTGGAGTGGGTGTGGCCTTGTTGGAGTGGATGTGTCCTTGTTGGAGGAGATGTGTTTTTATGGACCTGATGTTTAAGACCCTCATCCTAGCTCCCCAGCTCTTCCAGCCCCATGCCTGCCTGGATGCTGCCATGCTCCAGCCTTGATGATAATGGACTGAACCTCTGAACCTGTAAGCCAACCTCAATTTAATGTTGCCCTTAAAAGAGTTGCCTTGGTCATGGTGTCTGTTCACAGCAGTAAAACCCTAACTATGACAAGAGCTGAGAAGGCGTGGCCTTCCATAGTCACAGCTGATTGACAGTTGGGATGTGAATGCCTCTGTTGAGGAGACATTATTCTACCTACCACAGAGAAAAGAAAGAAAACTCACACCTATCATGGTCCTCTAACCGCCTACATTCTTGATAGCTTAGACCTTTCCAGGTATGTTGAGCATGTACCATTTGCCAAGCTGCCCAGAGAAGCCCTAATTTCTACTAAAGAAGGGCTACATTTGGAGATCTTCTCCCAGGCTACTAACCACCCCTATCTGCTATTAGTTCTGGATTTCATTTTCCAGAACATTCCACTGCATTGAAACACTTTCAAAAGCTCTGCTCAGCCAAATGCTGTCCATCATGAAATGATGACCTAGGATCTGGGGAACCCAATAAACTAGACACAGGAAGATCATCCTAAAACAGTGGCTCTCAATTGTGGGTCATGACTCCTTGAGGGGGATGAAACATCAGATATATCAGATATTTATGTTATCTTCTAAACAGTACCAAAACTACAATTGCAAAGGAACAATGAAATAATTTCATTGTTGGGTGTCACTACAACATGAGGAACTATATTTAACTGTCACAACCTTAAGAAGGTAAGAACCACTATCCTAAAGCAAGTGAACATTCTCCCCTACCTTGGGGTCATGGGACTCCCAAGATAAGAGGGAAGTCGTTTACAGAAGATGTAGCACAGAGTGCTCAGGGACATGAGCTTCAGGGGCACACACCACTTCTAGTACTGCACAGACATTTGCTAGGCAGTGTGTTCTACATTAGCAAAGAGGATCATAAATGTAATGGGTACAGGGTGCATAGTGCACAGACTCAAGCACATGGGCTGCCCCCACGGAGTAACTGGTATTGATGTTTCTATGTGTCTCTCCCTTTAGCAGCAATGCTCTTGTGGGAGCTGTGTTTGTGTCATGGCTGGTGTGTCCTTTCCTGTTAGCACCTGATCAGCTTCCGCACCACCCTCAGGTCTCCTCTGCTCTCACCCTCCCCTGGGAAAAGCTCTTAGATCCCACTAGAAGGCACGGGGTCTCCTGTTTAACACTCTCATAGGATCCTGGGTTTTCTTTGTAGCCATAATTCCAATTGTTAAGTCATTATTTATGCAACAATTTGTTTGAGCCCTGACTTCTTCAACAGTGTGATCTCTCTGAGGACAGCAGTTAATTGGCACCATGTGACTGATTCTGTCTCATGGACTCTTATGTGTCACTTCCAGGCAGATGCAGAGTTGACAACAATCTCTAGTTACCAATGTCCCTACAATAGAGAGGATGGCATCCATCAACATGAAGTCATTGAGTGGCTATAGAAAGAGCACCTTCTGTTGATTATATTAAGTAAGCGGGGGGCTACTAAACACAGTCTGGGATTTCTTTTTTCTTTTTTTTTTTAAGATTTATTTATTTTATGTATGTGAGTACCCTGTTGCTCTCTTCAGACACACCAAAAGAGGGCAACAGATCCCATTCCAGAAGGTTGTGAGCCACCATGTGATTGCTGGGAATTAAACTCAGGACCTCTGGAAGAGCAGTCAGTGCTCTTACCACTCCAGCCCCCACAGGCCAGGATTTCAAAGCTTAGATATTTACATTTCTGTAGACGTGACCTATCCTGAACAATACATTGCTCTAGTTACTGTGCATGGCACAGCATAGAAGACACAGAAATAAATAAATGACTCTCTTCTGGAACCACAGACAGAACTGAGATTGAGCAATATTGCCTATCCATGGGGATGGAGCATCATTGCCAATCCACCCCACAGAAAAAAGCAAACTAGGATACTAGTTACTGAAAAAACAGGCAAGTGCTGAGATCAGATGACTGTTCAACACTCAGTCATAAGTGGGGCATTCAGCACACTCCCCAAGACTCAGGGAATCTAATAGGAGCTGGAGAGAGAGAACACAAGAGCTGGAACAAGGGTGGAATGCTATGGAATGGTAACTTCTGGGCTATACTAGGCCATTACACTCTTCAATTCATAGCGTCTATGATCACCAAGAGAATGTCTGTCTTAGAGTTTCCATTGCTATGGAGAGGCACCATGACCAAGACAACTCTTATAAGGACAACATCTAATTGGTGCTGGCTTACAAGTTCAGAGGCTCAGTCCATTATCATCATGGCAGGAAGCACAGCAGTGTCTAAACAGACATAGTGCTAGAGACGGAGCTGAGAGTTCTGCATCTTGATCCAAAGGTAGCCAGGAAGAGACTCTCTTCTGAAGGCAGCTAGGAGAAGGCTCCCTTCCATACTGGACAGAACTTGAGCATAGGAGCCTCAAAGCCCACCCCTATAGTGATTGACTTCCTCCAACAAGGCCACACCCACTCTAACAAGGCCACAACTTCTCCAACATTGCCACACCTCCTAGTAGTGCCCCTCCCTGGGCCAAGCATATTCAAACCACCACACTGTCCACCAATGTCATCTCATGGAGTGAGAAGAGGCTCATGAGGCCCAGCCCCTCCTTGAGGATTTACAGACAGTTCATGGTCAAAAGGGAAGGAGACATTTCTTCAATGGTGGAGCAATTGGTAGCATGCCCACTCTCCTGTAAATAAACTCTCACTGTGTTACCTATTCACTAAAGGGTTAAAATTAGGTTAAAAGAGGAAGGGAATCAGCAAGACTGGGAGGGAAACAGGAGAGTGTAATGATGAACATGGTCAACTTCATTATGCACAGGTATGAAAATGTCATAACGGAACTCATTATGTACAATAAACACAAGTTAATAAATAACTCTTAAGTTAAAGACCAGGGGTTCTGTCACCCAGTCTGGCAGCTAAAAATATGGCTCTTTGACCTTGAAGCTGCAGGATTGAGGTCCCAAAAACGCTCATTGAAGCTGAGCACAATTAGGTACTCAACAGCCTGGGAAAACCCACTACAACCCAAGCCATTAGTCACAGAGCATTGTTTAGAAATGGTTTCAATTTATAATATTTATGAATTGATCTGCAGGAACCCGTACACACCACTCATCAATACAACTAATTGGCTTTATGGCTTTGTTTGGTTGGCTGGCGAGTTCAGATTCCCATCTTAAAGAAAAGAGGAACTCACATGCTGGGGTTTTGGCCAGGGAATTGGCTGAAACTGGCACATTTAAAAAGTGAAGGGGCTGGAGATGTAGCTTGGGTGTTGAGGCACTCTGATAGCAGGCATGAAGCTCTGGGATTGAACCC
>JADRCD010141900.1:0-15644 GCA_019843815.1 Montemys delectorum | reverse complement strand
GGGGGGGAGAGAGATAGGGAGAGAGACAGAGAGAGGCAGAGAGAGAGACAAAGAGACAGAGAGACAGAGGGAGAAAAAGAGAAACAGACACAAAGACACAGAGACAGGGAGATACACATGGAGAGACAGAGAGACACAGAAACAGAGATTGGGTGTTGGTGTGCTCTAAGGTACATGTGAAGGTCAGAGGACTATCTCACATGTAAGTCCTTACCTGCCACCTTTTTTAGGGCAGATCTCTTGTTGACGACTGTGTATGCTGAACTAGCATGAGTGTGCAGGGATTTCCTTGTCTGTCTCTTATCTGCTGGTAGGAGTCCTGGGGTTTCAGATGTGTGCAATCATGTCAGTTTTTCATGGGTTCTGGAGCTCTGAACTCAGATCCTCAAGTTTGAAAGGCAAGCTCATTATCCACCCCAATTTTCCCAACCTGAAAGCATTCCTAAATAGTATAGGCTATCCAGATCAAAATTACAACTTAGTCTCTTTTCCAATGTTGGTTCCTTTAGAAAGGAGATCATGACTTTTCCATTTTTGCAACACTTCAATCAAACAAAAGAGAAGAAGGCAAGACAATAAATGGGTCATTTCTGTTTATAACCCAGAGGTAGGTAAGGTATACATAATTCATGTACTACACTTAACCTTATGTGTGCTTTAATATACATGCAAGTAAAAAAAATAATCCCTTCAGGATGAGAAGTAGAACTCTAGCTAACCCTTTCATTGCCCCATTAGAAGCATTTTGCAGTCACTGTAAACCTCCTCCTTTGATGCAGGGCCCGTCCCTTTATTAACACTCTAGTAAACCTACCCATGAACACGCTCCGATTCTTCACTGTCTTCCATCATTGCCATTTCACAAAGTCAAGAAGAAAGACTTACTTAAGCATCTGGAAGGGAAATGTCGGCTAATCTGAGTTTTCCTTTTGCATAGATAGAGTCCATGTTTGAGAGATTTCAGGTCCCACGAGATTTGTAAGCAAGAATGATAGTAACTTTGACATTTGTGGATTCTGATTCGGGCTGGCTGTGAGGTGTCTTCTCAGGGCTAGGTTGGTGAGAGGAATGTCGCCATTCCTTCCTTATCCGACCACTCCTTTGGTTGCTGCAGGTGTAGAGATAATGATGGGAAGCAATAGCCCTCACTTTCACAGGAACTTGCCATCTGGTCCTCAGGCCTAGAGATAATTCAGTCTCCTAGTTAGCTCAGTACCCCAGCAACGTCTGATAAATGAATCTGATTATATTGATAACTGGCAGTGTCAATACCACAGCAGCATTTGGCCTCTGGGAGAGCTCTTCAGATTTTTTTTTTTTTTTTTAGCAAAACAGCCATGTTCTAATTAAATTATTAAATTAACATATCTTAAAACTGAGCACATTGCTTAAGAGAAAAGGGGTCACATTTTATGAAGGCAATGCTGAAACACTGAAAATACATTTGCATAGCCTACACATCTTTTATCTAACCTCTGATCTCATACTGTAAGAAAGCAGATTCAATTTAAGCCTTGTTTACTCTAGACTGAATAAGTGGACCCGGGAAATTTTTCTTCCTAATAAAAATGGCTAGTACTGAAGCATTCTAAAACTGCCCAGAGCTAATAAGCTCTGTGATTTAAAAGGAAAAAAAAAACCAAGTGTGTCCATCTATCAAAAGAAGGAGAGCATGATACAGGCACAAGGAAATGTTTTGGAAACCAATCGCCTGGACTGGATGCTCAAGTTGATAGATATCACCATAGTTCCTTAACTTTCATTTGGACAGCATCTGTGTGGCTCTGCCATTTTAAAATAGTTATTTTCGTCCAACTAGAGTCAGAGTGGAGATGAGAAGAGACTGAGACAGCTGGAATGCAAAGCCCTGGGCATGGCCGGGTATCCCAGGTCCCTGGGGAGCACATGTAGCAATGATGAGATGACATAATTAAATTAAATGGTTTAGCAATACATGAGAAAATCAGTCTGCAAGGGTCCATCTCTTGGAAGAATGTAAACTTTAAAGGATTTCTTATTCAAAAGAAAGCTGGGGTACCAAAGTTATCTCAGCTTGGGAAATAAAACATCACTCTTTTGGGAGAATAGAACTTTCTTGCTGGGAAGCAGTGTGAGTGAAGGAGGGGGAGCAGCCTTCTTTAAGAGAGTAAAGCATACATGGTGTACCCCTCACCATAAAGGAGATGCCCATGCCCGTGTCTACATGGGGGAAAGTATAGGAGACCAGGAGCTAAGGACTGATAAATGCAGTGCAAAGGACAGAGTGAAGCAGCAGCACGGTTTTATGAAGAAGGATCAGGTATGGCTCTCTTTCAACAGATAATATCCAAGCAAATCTTGAAGGACATAAGGATACTTTCTTACATATTTAGGCAAATAGTATTCCAAGAAGTAGGAACAGGATCACGTGCTGCATATTTTAAATAAAAAAAAATCAAGAAAGTAGTTCTCATCTCTATTTTAATAGAAGTGCAAACTGAGGGTGAAGGAGATTAAACAACTTGTCTGTAAATACAAAGCTGGTAACAGACAAAGCCAAATTGTGATAGTAGGCATTCTTGTCTTTAGGCCCTACCCACTGAAGCTCTCTGCAGAATTATCTGTTTCCTGGATTGATGGACATCTCTTTAAACTATGTACACTCTGTATGTGTTAAACCTAGTCCAACCCCAGAGTATGTGTACAGTGTGGTGCACATTGCCCTATGAATAGATGAGCTGTGGTATAATGCAGAGGGGATGAGGCTGGAGATCTACAGGGGCAAAGGCATGTTTCACAGTTCACACTGCAAATGAACTGAACAAAGGGGTATCTGAAAACCACCATCTGCTACTTTGGAGAAACTCATTTCTGCTTATTTGTATGAATCCCGACCACCTCTTTGTGATTGTCTTTCAACCTGCACAAAGCCCCTGTGGGTATGCCTTAAAGACACTGCTCTGCCATAAAGAAAAGAAGGTAGGAGGGAAGGATGAAGAAGGAGGGTTGTGACCCGGAGTGAGGAGGGGGCTGGAGGGGGCGTGCCATAGAAGGAAGGAGACGAGAGAATAATCCAAGAAAAAATGTCTGATGGAATTTTACCTTCCTCTCTTAGACATTCACATTTCTGAAGAAAATTTCATCTTTAGATAAATGGTGAATACTCCATATCGAAACTGGGGATTATTGGGGTAGATATTGGGATAGTTATTAACGCTGAAGGTTGTTTTATTTCTAGTGTGCACAGACATCTCTAGATACCCCTATTTAAATGCTCCAAGAAGCATGTGCTACATATGTATAAAGGGATGATAATTCTACTATAATGAGCTGTGATGACTGGTAGCCCACAGGTGCTATGAAAGGGAGAGGGGGCAATGTAGAGGAGACTTTAGGGAGAGGAAGAACAATGCAGAGAGGAGGGGGGAGAACAACACTAAATGTGTTTGAAAAAGCCATAGGGAATCAATTATTTCATTTGCCTATACTGCACATAATATTTATATAGTTTAAATGAAGTTATGCCACTTGGAGTAATAATGTTCCTCCCAAGGGTCACAAACTATCTAACAAATCCCAGTACCGGGCATGGAAAACCTTTTGAGTTGTTGGTTAGGCAAGTCTAAGAGGCCACCCTAAACAATATAGGCCACTGCCTTCACCCTTGGTTGCCTGCCAGCACTTGGTGATAAGACTCTATGCTGAAGACACTACATATTTCTAACACAGGATTTGGACGAATCAATCTGATACTGACCTGGGAGCCTCCTCCCGGGGGACTAGCTCTCATAGCACCCGAAACAAGCCTCCAAGAGTGAAAAGCAATCAATAGTTCTAGCCAGGCATGATGACTCTAAACCACAACAATGACAAGGACAGTTAGCATTTTGTCCAAGCTCTGCCCCAGAGTTACCTGGCAACAGCCAGGTATGCCTGATTCACTATAAAAGGGACTGCTTGCCCCCTCCTCTCTTTTGCTTTCTTGCCTTCTTGCTCTCACTCTGTCCTCTAGTCACTCCCCCTATCTTTCTCCATTCCTCTTCCCCCTATCTCTCCATGTGCTCATGGCTGGCCTCTACTTCTCTGATCTCTCTCTGTCTTTCTCTTCAATACTATATCATCCTCGTCACATGGCTAGTCCCTCTAGGGGAAGGGGTGTCTCAGGATGGGTCCAAAGAGGTATCCCCTCTTCCTTACCTGACTACACATCCAGTAAACATATTCCTTCTCTCCTTAACTTTTTAGAAACACAACAGACAGCAAGGTATCCCTAAAGGTGCAATAATGTAACTTGTATCTTGGGGGTAACCAACATCTCTCTGGTTAGATTGAAGGTCCACTTAATAGGAGGAAACTACAGAATTATACATGGGAAGTCATGAACCTTAGAGGAAAACCTAGTGCTGCCATTTTCCTAAATCAATATAATTTGCAATTGCATTCTAAATACCTGCCCTTAAGTGCACAGGTAAATGTAGCTCTCACTCCTCATCAAAGGAGCCTCTTTTTTTAGCAGCAGCTGAAGACCATCACAGAAATCTATAATTGGTTAAAATGTAAGAAAGAATTGCCAACGGAGTGCCCAGCCCCCCCTTGGTACAGTGTCACCCCTACACCTGCGGCTCAGGTGTAGAAGGGTGTAGATTAAAGGTGTAGGTTAAAAAAGAGAGACCAGGAAGACTATAATAGAAAACCAGGATGTCTGTTGTAAAGTGGTATTTTCTATACATTATGGGAAAGGCACACTTAGGAAGTACCATGAAGATGGCTACGTAAGCAAGACTTGCTCACTGACACCAGTTGACACGACAATGTGAATTGGGGAAATTTGTGTCTCACCCCTAGATGAAGAGCTACAGGTAATTAATTAATGACTGTTGAGAGAGAGAGAGAGAGAGAGAGAGAGAGAGAGAGAGAGAGAGAGAGAGAAAATATCAGTTTTCCCAAAGGCTGAGCCTTCTAGTTGATTATCAAATACTAAGAAATCAGCCCCCCAAAACACATAGTCAAGCAACACTCAATGGATTCATCAAGTTGTGTTTTATATTTATATGCATATTCATGTGTACATAACAATAATAATTAAAGAAAAAGAGGCCATGAATTTAAAAGGAGGGAGGACATAAGAAGTGTTGGAGGGAAAAAAAGAAAGAGGAAAATGACCTAACTATATGAAATTCTATAAAGAATAAAAACACTCACTGATAAGTGGATATTAGCCCAGAAGCTCAGAATACACAAGATACAATTCACAGACCACATGAAGCTCAAGAAGGAAGACCACAGTGTGGATACTTCAGTCTATCTTAGAAGGGGGAACAAAATACCCATGGGAGGAGTTACAGAGACAAAGTGTAGAGCAGAGACTGAAGGAATGACAATCCAGAGACTGTCCCACCTGGGGATCCATCCTGTACACAGTTCCCAAACCCAGACACTATTGTGGATGCCAACAAGTGCTTGCTGACAGGAGCCTGACATAGCTGTCTCCTGAGAGGCTCTGCCAGTGCCTGTCAAATACAGAGGTGGATGCTCCCAGCCAACCACTGGACTGAGTACAGGGTCCCAAATGGAGGAGCTAGAGAAAGAACTGAAGGAACTGAAGGGGTTTGCAGCCTCATAGAAGGAACAGCAATATGAACCAACCAATACCTCCCAGAGCTCCTAGGGATTAAAACACCAACCATGGAGGGACCTATGGTGTAGAGAGCCGCACCCAAGCCGGCAGCCTCCATTACAAGATGGCGCCGGCATCCGGTGTCTTCTCCCTGTAACAAGTAGTCTGCGCATGTGCCTAGGGCTAGAGCGCGCCAAGTCTCAGCCCATCTGCGCATGTGCTAGGGCCAGAGCACTCCAAGTCACAGCCTATCCCGAGGCGTCTCATGAGGTAATGAGCAAACAGCCAATCAGAGGTAAACACGCCGCTCCAGGGTGTATATAAGCAGTGCACTTTCCAGGGCTCGCCCTCTCCTTGCCACATGGTAATAAAGGTTTGTTGCAGAAGGATCCTGTGTGTGTGTCCGTGTGTTCCTGCCGGCGGGAAAATAGTGCGGACCATACTATGGCTCCAGCCCCATATGTAGCAGAGGATGGCCTTGTCAGACATCAATGGGAGGAGAGGCCCTTGGTCCTGTGAAGGCTCAATGCCCCCGTGTAGGGGAATGGCAAGACAGGGAAGCAGGAGTGGGTAGGTTGGTGAGCAGGGGGAGGGAGGATGGGGGATGGGATAGGGCATTTTCGGAGGGGAAATGTAAATAAAGAAAATATCTAATTAAAAAAAACTTTTAAAGCTGAGGTGGGTATGAAATTAGACAACATAATGGCTGCCATATAGGAAGAGCTCAGGAATTTGTAGGGGCTGTTATTCCCACCCTAACCTATTTCTTGGGTGCTAAAACGTTCAGTAAATATTTGCTGGCTGCAAATTTAAGTTTATATTTTCTGGTTAACATATGTAAAACATTTAGAAGCAAAAGTCACAGGATGAGTGGTTGAAAGAGCACAGACATCCAGAAACAGAAGGGGATGTGTATGACTGTGGATCTGTAAGGATTACAAGAGGTAACTTCTGTAAATTACTAAATCCAGGTTTTCTCACTGGTTAGAAGAGCAGAACAATCCTTAAGTGTTGGAGATAAACATGACTTACCAGAGACATACAGGACGAAGACCAGTACCTCCACACTGTGCCAGTTTTTAAAGGCTAAGTTATTACCCTCTATGGGAACTGAAGAAGGGGAGGCTAAGGAATGCTAGTCCTTGGTGTTGATTGTGAGTTAAATGGTCCCCATACACTCACATATTTGAGTGCTTGGCCCTCAGGGAGCATCACTATTAGGAGGTATGGCCTTGTTGGAGAACTATGTCACTGGGATGGGCTTTGAGGTCTTTTATGCTCAAGCTACACCAAGTGTAACAGTATCCTTCTGTTACCTGCAGATCAACACATAGAACTCTCAGCTTCTTCTCCAGCACCGTGTCTGCCTGGCTTCTACCATGCTTCCTGCCATGATTATAATGGAACACACCTCTGAAACAGTAAGCTAGCCTCAATTAAATGTATTCCTTTATAAGAGTTCCTGTGCATGCCTTCTCACTGTTCTGGTAACATCCTAAGACAAACCCAAAGTCTCCAAGCTCTGCCCTGCCTCCTGTTCTCTTCCAGTTTCCCAGCTCACTCAATACCATGCCTTCAAACACTGCATACACATCGACTACATTCGTATTTATACTTCCTGTCACAACTTTTCCCTTGGACTTTAGAGACTTATGTTGTGTTTGTTCTGTGTTGTCATTAAAAAAAAAATATATGGCATGCATTTACCAACCATAGCTTCTATAGGTCAAAATTTGGGCTCAACTTAGTGGAGCTCTTTTGTTCCAGGGTCTCACAATAACTTCAGACAAGATATTAGACAGTCATACTCACCTCAAGGATAGGTTGGAGTTAGAGCTGTACTCATGTATCTTCTACTTTATTCTCTCAGTTCATTTGCTCCCAGGTAGGCTAAAGAGCATATGTATAAAATTGCTCTGGCTTCAGTTCTATACGTCCTAAATTTTTTTTTATTTAAATCAAGGAGCATAGTCAACTCAGAAACAGGTCTAACACTAAAATGTCCTTCCCCGCCATGTGTAATGATGATGACCTCAGAAAAGTTGTACCATGCAGTGCCTTCTCCAGTTTACTCTACATGACTCTCTCCCTCCCTTCTTCCTTCTTTCTCCCCCTCCCTCCTTCCCTCTCTCTCTCCCCTTTCTCTATGATGTGCTTATTGTGTGTGCATGACCATGTGAAGGCAAGGAAGGTGAAGATCAGCTGTCTTATACTACTGCCTGGCTCTCTATCTTGCCTTCTGAGAGCCTCTCATTGAGCCCACTGCTCACAGGTTAGTTAGGTTGGCCGACCAGTGAGATCTAGGGAGCTCCTTGTTTCTGTCTCATGACCAGGGCTAGAGTAGCAGACACACATCACCACCAAACCTGGCTTTTTATGTGTGTGCTAAGAATTTGAACTCAATTCTTCATGTTTACACAGCAAGCAATTTACCTACAAACTATCGTCATAACCCCTACCATGTTTTCAAACTGGAATGTGTGCACACTAAAACCCTGGCCATGCTCTTCAATAACCCAATTGCTTCCGCAGGTTTCTCTACCACCTTCAATAGCAATACTGTTCATGTTACAAATCAAAACCCTTCTAGACAGCTTGCTGCTTCTCACCGCATTCGCTGCGGTGCCTGCTACAGGACTTCACCTTTTCCTGATTGTTATTATTGCAATGTTCTGTTTGCCAGGTGAGCTCCGTTTTGCGGTCTACCCACCCTCCCCAGGACACGGCTGAATCTGTTAAAAGAAAAGTTAGATCATGTTATCCTTGGCTAAAATCCTCCTCAGAACTAACTTCCTTCTTTTCCTCCTTCCTTCCTTTCTTCCCCTTCCTTCCTTCCTTCCTTTAGTATTTGAATTTTTTATTAGATATTTTCTTTATTTACATGACATATGATATCTCCTTTCCCAGTTTCCCATCCAAATAAAGAAGAAAAAATAAAATAAAAATAAATAAAAAACAAAAACAAAACAACAACAACAAAAACCCTGTTCCCTCCCCGCTCCAGCTGCTCACCAACCCAACTACTCCCACTTCCTGGCTCTGGCATTCCCCTACACTGGGGCATAGAACCTTCACAGGCCAAGGGCCTCTCTTCCCATTGATGACCAACTTGGCCATCCTCTGCTACATATGCTGCTGGAGCCATTAGTCAGTCCCACCATGTGTACTCTTTGGTTAGTGATTCAGTCCCTGGGAGGTCTGAGGATACTAGTTAGTTCATGTTGTTGTTTGTCTTAAGGGGCTGCAAACCCTTCAGCTCCTTGGGTCCTTCATTGGGGACCCTGTACTCAGTCCAATGGATGGCTGTGAGCCTCTACTTCTGTATTAGTCAGGTACTGTCAGAGCCTCTCAGGAGACAGCTATATTAGGCTCCTGTCAGCCAGCACTTGCTGGCATCCACAATAGTGTCTGGATTTGATGATTGGATATGGGAAGGATTCCCAGGTGGAGCAGTCTCTGGATTGTGCTTCCTTCAGTCTCTGTTCCATAGTTTGTCTCTGCAACTCCTTCCATGGGTATTTTGTTCCCCCTTTTAAGAAGGAATGAAGTATCCACATTTTCTTTTTCCTTCTTCTTGAGTTTCTTGTGGTTTGCAGATTGTACTTTGTGTATTCTGATATTCTGGGCTAATATCCACTTATCAGAGAGTGCATACCATGTGTGTTCTTTTCTGATTGGGTTGCCTCAGGATGATATTCTCCATCCATTTCCCTAAGAATTAATTGTTTTTAATCATAAATTAATTGTTTTTAATAGCTGAGTAGTACTCCATTGTGTAGATGTACCACATTTTCTGTATCCATTCCTCTGTTGAGGGACATCTGGGTTGTTTCTAGTTCCTGGCTATTATAAATAAGGCTGCTATGAACATATTGGAGCATGTGTCCTTATTACATGTTGCAGCATCTTCTGGGTATATGCCCAGGAGTGGTATAGCTGGGTCCTCTGGTAGTACTATGTCCAATTTCCAGAGGAACCACTAAACTGATTTCCAGAGTGGTTGTACGAGCTTGCAATCCCACCAGCAATGAAGAAGTGTTCCTCTTTCTCCACAACCTCTCCAGCATCTGCTGTTACCTGAGTTTTTTTTATCCTAGCCATTCTGACTGATGTGAAGGGTTGTTTTGATTTGCGTTTCCCTGATGACTAAGGATGTTGAACATTTCTTTAGGTACTTCTCAGCTATTCGGTATTCATCAGTTGAGAATTCTTTGTTTAGCTCTGTATCCCATTTTTAATAGGGTTATTTGGTTCTCTGAAGCCTAACTTCTTGAGTTCTTTGTATATATTGGATATTAGCCCTCTATCAGATACAGGATTGGTAAAGATCTTTTCCCAATCTGTTGGTTGTCATTTTGTCCTACTGACAGTGTCTTTTGCCTTACAGAAGATTTGTAATTTTATGAGGTCCCATTTGTCAATTCTTGATCTTAGAGCATAAGCCATTGGTGTTCTGTTCAGGAAATTTCCCTCTGTGCCCATGTGCTTGAGGCTCTTCCCCACTTTCTTTTCTATTAGTTTCAATGTATCTGTTTTATGTGGAAGTCCTTGAATTTTCAATCCTTTGTTTTTTGAAATTAAAATAAGCTTACATTATCTCTCCCTTTTACCTCCCAACTCCTCCCATATACTCCTCTTTCAAATTTAGTTTTTTAACCTCTTTTATAGTGTGCACGCATGTGTGTGAGTTTCTAAATATATACGTATAAGCATCTGCTCAGTCTGTTTAATGTTCCCTGTAGGTATGTGATTTCAAGCTGACCACTTAGTATCGTTTAACCAACTGGAAGAATGTTTCTTTTATCTCACTCAGAGAAAAGTTTCTCAGCGGCCTCTAGCATCCTCTCAAGTCCCTACAGCTTGCAACCAGGATGAATTCAGCAGCTTTTCCTCCCCTCCTTGCTCACCTGTCTCAGCCTTTTGTGCTTTTCCCAGAGACCTTTGGATGTGCTTCTGGTTGAGCTTCTGTGCATTTGGATATGCTTCCAGTTCAGCCCGTGTGCGTGCCCTTCCTTCGGTACAGGATGATTTGCCCCCTGAACTTTTTGTTGTTGTTCTTACTTTCTTTAGAGTTTTGTGCCAAATTTACTGTCAGAATTAAACCTCCCAAGCACCTTTGATGGCATATAGTATCGGGCTTAGGACAACATGAAAACCCATGGAATCCTCTTCCTCCAAACTGTATTAAGAAAGCACCAGGTGGAGTAGCTTCAATCTGAAGCTATTTGTGAACAGAAATCTTTTCTAAATGAATAGTTATAGTATTCCATGAAGCTCATTCTTAAAGTGCCTGTCAAAACCTTGGTGACCTTTTAGAGCTTTCAAGTCCCACCTATCTATCCTTAGGAAAAGTAATATTTTATAAATAGGTAATCCTTTGTTTTTAATTAATACCATTTTGTTATCCAGTTATATGACATATAAAATAAAATGTTGTATAATAAATTTACATAATTCCTTATAAGGAATTTTCTTTTTTAGTCAATATCCTTTTGTGTGATAGGATGTTTACAATGTGAATATGGAAGTGGTAAGTGTGTCTTTTGAGGAATTTTTCCATCCCAGTAACTTTGAAAAATAATGGACTCTGATAAGCATATCTTTAAAATTCTATGTATTATTTGGACTTTTTTTTCCTTTAAGACTTTGTAGACATTTTTGGGCTAGCAAGGGCTATTTGTTCTGTTAGTAAGGTCTAAAACCTTTAAGAGTGATTGGTGATGTCCAGCCAGTCTGCATTCGCATACAAAATATATAAAGGCAGAAGATTTCTTCTGAGACAGGCAGAAGAGGCAAGGTTTCATGGGAAGAACTTCCTTTCCTGACAATGACTGAACAGAAGGGGAATTCCATCTCCACTCTTCTATAGAACATTTCTCTATTCTATAGAAAGGATGTTCAATCATGCATGGACACACAGATGGATGCATATGCTTCTGTTTCAGTGTTACCAGGGTAAAGAACCAAGCTTGAGTTTCAGATAAATACTCATACACACATGTATTTCCAAGATATCAAACTCATCACCTTTATTGCAATAGGGTAGTTAAAAACAAAACTGTAAAAAAAAATGCAAGGCCAGATACTTAATTAATGTATCCAATATGCATAACACTGCTCTGTCAAATTTCTACAAATGTCTGTAGTTTTTTTATTCTGTAAAAGTTTTTATGACCAGGGATACAATGTACTAAGAGTACCTGCCTAGATATCTGAAGCCCTGGGTTCAATCAGTACTATATAAACCAGACAAGGAAGTACCAACCTGTATCCTAGCACTGTGAGAGAGAGGCAGGAGCATCAGGAGTTTGAAATTCTTCTTATCTATATAGTGAGTTCAAGGTCAACATAGGCAATATGAGTCTCTATACCAAAAAAGAGTCAAACAAATTTGTAAATATATAAATAACAGTAACAACAACAAATTGGAGATTGGTGGAATTTGGAGCAATTTACTCTGTCTTTCTCAGTTTTTTTTTCTACTTGGTTCTGTATGTCTTGGTTATATTACTTACTTTTAGTCCATACTCCTAACCACTGTGATTTCTTGCTATTTTTCCTTGCGAGTAAGAGACATTCATTTGTTAGATACCCTGTTGTTCCTAGGAGAAAATTATGTATTCTAAGGACACAATGAAAACACACACTTTTGATCTGTCAGTCCAGGGGGATTTGGATAGCAAGTAAATAGAGCTTTATAAACATTTGACAGGACCAACGGGGGCAAGGATAGCATGGAACCTAGGTCATCAAGCACTGGGATGATTTATCTACCTATCTACTTATCTATCTGTTTGTCTGTCTGTTTATCTATCTACTTACCTACCTACCTACCTACCTATCTACCTACCTACCTGTCTATCTATCTATCTATCTATCTATCTATCTATCTATCTATCTATCTACTTATTTTTTCATTTATTCCTCTTCTTGAATCGATCCTTTGCAGTTATAACAAAACATACGCCTACTTTAGGAAATTTCTGGAAATAAAGTAAATCTACACAAGCAGACAATATTTATGATGCATGCAGTCACAAAAATCATGATTTCTGCAATGCCTTTAGACAAGTTTCAGAGTTTGAGTGAAAAATTGTACTTATACATTGAAAGATATGTGGTGTGTGTGTGTGTGTGTGTGTGCGCGCAATTATTTCATCATTAAAGAACTTTGAGTGAGATTTCAAAACCCCTACTATATGCACTAATTATGTACAACATTATTTTTAAAAAAATACACCTCATCTTTGCCATTTTGCTAAGGAAGAAAATGGACTTTTCTGCCATCATACAAAATTTAACCCTATCATTCAAGGATAAAAAAAGGGTGCCTAAATCTCTTGCTAACTAGAGCTGAATGTTTTCAAGGTGGCCTATAAATCTCGAACATACAGGGTTGTGACAAATGTCTTTTCCATATTGCTGATAACATATTTTATTTTGGTCAATAAAAAAGCAGGAGAGAAGTTTGTTCATTTGTTTTCCTTTGAGATGGACAGTCTCTCTTGTGTAGGAAGTCTAGCTTTGACCCCTCTATCTATCCCAGGCTGGTCTCTTGCTGAAGAGCCTCCTGCTTGAGTCTCTCAGGTGTTAGGATTACAGGCATAAGATGCTACCCATCAGTGCAGAAGGGTCTCTAGCAGATTTTCTAAGCAACAAATACTTAGTACAGTACAATTGATGTTCTTCATACAACTTTATGACAAGCAAAAAATAGCCAGAGGAATGAGCCATTGCTGTCCTTCTCTCTGGCAGGGGCCAGAGAGCTCTAATGCTGAGATCCAGCAGGTGGATGGCTGCCAGGTTCTATAGCAGGACAAAGAGGGCACAGCCTAGAATCTAGGCTGTCAGGCTGAGGACATGCTCTATTTCATTCTTTCTTACACTGTCTCTACCCTTCACTAATTACTCTGCCTTCAGCTCCTGGCTAAGTCAGCCCAGTGTCCTGTGCTTGCACTGCAACTCAATACTCTATATAGAATATTTGTTGGATTTACAAGTAAATGAACAAATGGGTTGGAAAACATAAAGAATCAAATGTGTTTACCCAACAATAAAGAAAGCTAAACACACACACACACACACACACACAGAGAGAGAGAGAGAGAGAGAGAGAGAGAGAGAGAGAGAGAGAGAGGCAGAGAGGCAGAGAGACAGAGAGACAGAGAGACAGAGAGACAGAGAGAGATCCTATTATAATTTTGCAAACTCGTTTTAGTTTATGGAGAAAGCTGTACTCTGAAGTTCTAACTGGGCAAAGAATATGAGGAATAGGTGTGAACATATGCACAGGCAGGTAGTTTATCCAAGAGAAAATGTTAATATACAACAAACAAACATTTAATCTTCATTATTGATCAAGAAATGGACCTGGAAGAAAAAGATAGGAAAAATATCAATTAAGAACTTATATCTGTTATACCTAAACCACACAAAGACCTAACAAAGAAAGAAAATTTCAGACCAATCTCCCTTATGAATATCGATGCAAAAATACTCAACAAAATTCTTGCAAACCGAATCAAAGAACACATCAAAACGATCATTCACCATGATCAAGTAGGCTTTATCCCAGGGAGGCAGGGATGGTTCAATATACGGAAATCCATCAACGTAATTCACTACATAAACAAACTCAAAGAAAAAAACCATATGATCATCTCACTAGATGCTGAGAAAGCATTTGACAAAATCCAACATCCCTTCATGATAAAAGTCTTGGAAAGATCAGGAATTCAAGGCCCATACTTAAACATAGTAAAAGCAATATACAGGAAACCAGTAGACAACATCAAACTAAATGGAGAGAAACTTGAAGCAATCCCACTAAAATCAGGGACTAGACAAGGCTGCCCACTCTCTCCCTACCTATTCAATATTGTACTTGAAGTTCTAGCCAGAGCAATTAGGCAACAAGAGGAGATCAAAGGGATACGAATTGGAAAGGAAGAAGTCAAATTATCACTATTTGCTGATGATATGATAGTATACTTAAGTGACCCCAAAAATTCCACCAGAGAGCTCCTAAACCTGATAAACAACTTCAGCAAAGTAGCTGGATATAAAATTAACTCAAGCAAATCAGAGGCCTTCCTCTACACAAAGGATAAACAGGCAGAGAAAGAAATTAGGGAAATAACACCCTTCACAATAGCTACAAATAATATAAAATACCTCGGTATAACTCTAACTAAGCAAGTAAAAGATCTGTTTGACAAGAACTTCAAGTCTCTGAAGAAGGAAATCGAAGAAGATCTCAGAAGATGGAAAGATCTCCCATGCTCATGGATTGGCAGGATTAATATAGTAAAAATGGCCATCTTACCGAAGGCAATCTACAGATTCAATGCAATCCCCATCAAAATTCCAACTCAATTCTTCACAGACTTAGAAAGAGCAATTTGCAAATTCATCTGGAATAACAAAAGACCCAGGATAGCCAAAACTATCCTCAACAATAAAGGAACCTCTGGTAGAGTCACAATCCCAGACCTTAAGCTGTACTACAGAGCAATCGTGATAAAAACTGCATGGTATTGGTACAGTGACAGGCAGGTTGATCAATGGAACAGAATTGAAGACCCAGAAATAAACCCATGCACCTATAGTTACTTGATCTTTGACAAAGGAGTTAAAACCATACAGTGGACAAAAGACAGCATTTTCAACAGATGGTGCTGGCTCAACTGGCGGTCAACATGTAGAAAAATGCAAATCGACCCATTCCTTTCGCCTTGTACAAAGGTCAAGTCCAAGTGGATCAGGGACCTCCACATCAAACCAGATACATTGAAACTAATAGAAAGTAAAGTGGGGAAGAACCTTGAGCAAATAGGCACAGGGGAAAATTTCCTGAAGAGAACCCCAATAGCTTCTGCTCTAAGATCAAGAATTGACAAATGGGACCTCATAAAGTTGCAAAGCTTCTGTAAGGCAAAAGACACTGTCAATAGGACAAAACGGCAACCAACAAATTGGGAAAAGATCTTTACCAACCCTATATCTGATAGAGGGCTAATATCCAATGTATACAAAGAACTCAAGAAGT
>JADRCD010141894.1:0-10481 GCA_019843815.1 Montemys delectorum | reverse complement strand
AAAAAAAAAAACAAAAAACAAAAACAAAAAAACCCCCAAAAAACCAAAAACAACAAAACAAAACAAAACAAAAACAAATTTGGCAATTTATTAACATTAGTTAGGAAGGAGATTCTATTTTTTGAAAATGTTATCTCAACTAAAAACTAGAAAATGTGTTTTTTCAATACTTCACATTATTAAGGTGATCAAAATAAGAATGTTAATTTATTTGAGATGGGTGTCTGTACTATTTAAAAACATTTCTAGCATATTTTACTAGTAAATCTTATGATACAAACACAAAACAACCACAGACCTGATGAATAGCATCAAATTTAACTTAGAGCCAAATTATAATATTTAAAAGTAAAATAAATTAATTACTATTATTGCCTCAAGACAGTTTGTCTATGTAGCTCTGGCTGTCCTGAATCTCCTTCTGTAGACTGGGCTGGCCTTGAACTCAGAGACCCATCTGCTTCCCTCTAAGTGCTTGGACTAAAGGCCCTCACCTCCTGGCTAAAAGTAACATTTTTTTTTTTAAATGTCTCCTGCAAAGATTAAGTTTATATTTGAGCCTTTTACCTTCATAATGAAATTTTCATAGTTGGATTAACATGAACAATTAAAGCAATATGTTAGAAGTAGTAAGGGAAACAATCAGGCAGAGGTGCAACAACGGGAGACATGACTGACAACCTGAACACCCAGACCTAGGAGACATTATGAACATCCCACCTGACAGCAGCGGAAGTCGAGCTCACAGGAAACATCTACATAGCAGGCCAGAGGTTAGGCCATAAGAAAGTTTCGTAAAATTAAAAGTCCGGGAGCCATACAAGGTCTGATCTTAAAGAGGAATAGTATTAAATCAGAAAGTAATAACAAAGAAAAATTGGTAAATTTACAAAATGTACTCTTAAGCAACAAATGGACTTACAGAAGAAATCATAAAGACAACTGGAAAATATTTTAAACTACAACATAAAGAATTCCAGTGATGATTTAATAACATACTCAGAAGGAAATATGTAGCTATAAATTCCTATATTAAAAAGAGATTTTGAATTAGTAGCCGAACATTTCACCTTAAGAAACTAAGAAGGGGGCTAGCAAGATGGCTCAGCGGTTAAGAGCACTGACCGTTCTTCCGAAGATCCTGAGTTCAAATCCCAGCAACCACATGGTGGCACACAACCATCTGTAATGAGATCTGACTCCCTCTTCTGGAGTGTCTGAAGTCAGCTACAGTGTTCTTACATATAATAAATAAATAAATCTTTGGGCCAGAGCAAGCAGGTACTGAGAGAGCAGAGTTGACCAGAATGAGCAGAGGTCCTAAAAATTCAATTCCCAACAACCACATGAAGGCTCACAACCATCTGTTCAGCTACAGTGTACTCACATACATAAAATAAATAAATAAATCTTGAAAGGAGGAGGAGGAGGAGGAGGAGGAGGAAGAGGAGGAGGAGGAGGATGCGGAGGAGGAGGAGGAGGAGGAGAAACTAAGAAGGGCAATGGAAAATGGAAGCTGGCTCAGCCAATAACAGCACTTCCAGCATTTGCAGGGGACCTGGGTTTGGTTCCCAGCACCCATATGGCAGATCACCACCATCCCTAACTCCAGTTCTGGAGGAATCTGACATCTTCTTTGACCTCTTTGGTACCAGGCACATAGACACACAGAGGCAAACACACGACATAAAAATAAATCTTAAAAAAAGTAACAAGAAGAGAGCCAGGAGTAGTACCGGTCACCCGAAGTTCCAGCTACTGAGGAGGTTAAGCCAGAGCATCATTTGAGCCCAGAAGTTCAAGACCAGTCTATGATCTCCATTCCAAGAAAAAGAAAAAGGAACTAAAGACAGGAGAGTAAAGTAAAACAAAAGTAAGTAGATAGAAGGAAGCGGTGAGATATAAGAACACAAATCAGTGAAAAAAGAAAGGTAAAAGGCAGACATACAATGAAGTGAAAAGCTGCTTCTTGGGGGAGTCAGGGTCACTGGTGTCCTTTGGTTACACTGACGAGAGAGAAGACAGAAGGGACATCACTAAAACCAGGCTTGGAAAAAGGGACATCGCTACCAGGCTCAAAGAAGTCACAGGGGCTTCAAAGGATCCCATAAGCAACTGCACACCAGCTAATCAGATAACTTGGAAGGAACACACAATTCAATAGAACAAACTAGCAAAACCAACCCAGGAAGAAACCCAGAAGGCACAGCAAAGAAAGACTGAACTGGGAATCAGAAGCATTAACACAAAGCAAAGTCCAGATATTATTGCCTTCAGTGATTTTTTTTTTTTTTTTTTTAAACGAACAATTAGGTGAGGCCCAATGAAGAGTGAAAAGAGAAATAATGCAATTTTCCAATGGACAAGGATTCTGGATAGATATTTCTCCAAAGAAAACTTACAACTGGCCAAAGAAGAACATGAAAATGTTAACAATTCATATAAATATACATACACAGCACAAAGTTACTAGGGCCCTGAAAGTCACAACCACAATGCCACTTCACATTTAATAAAATAGGAGGTTGTGTAGCAGTGTTTGAGAGCGTGTGAAGAAATCCAAAAGCTTGTTGCCTGTGAGATAGTTCAGTGGGAAAACTGCCACCCAATCATGACATCTTAGTCCCATCCCTAAAAGGTACATAAATTTAGGTAGTGAGAAATGACCCCACAAAGTTGTCCTGTAAAGTTCACATGCATGCTGTGAGACACACACATACACCATGCACTCACATACACAGACACACACACACACACACACAGAGTGCACACACACACACACATACAATGACAAGTGAAATTAAAAAATAAAAAGAATTCTGAGCCATTATACACTAACAAGGAAACTATACAGTCAAGCAAATAAATACTCAAGAAAACAGTTTGTGAATTCCTCAAAAAAGTTAAACAAGAATTATATATGGTCTAGCAAGTCTCCTCTTAGGAATATGCCTGCAGAAAGTGAAAACGTATGGCTATGTAGGGTTTATTCATAAATATCCACAGACACATTATTCATAAGAGTGAAAAATGGCAACCACCCAGATGTCCCTCAGTGGATGACAGAATAGGCCAAGCACGGTTAGTGCATCTACGCAAGGGAATATTTTTTTAACACATTCTGGAGGCTAAAGTCAAGACCAAGGTGCCTGTATTAGACCTGACGAGGGACGCATTGCTATGTCACCATACAGCACATACAGCAGAAACATGCACAGATGAGGAGGGCCCTAGGCAGAAAAGCACCAGTCCTCTCCATAAGCCATTTTAAAACAGCATTAATCTGATCTGGAAGTCCTTTTAATCTAAACAACAGATTTTAAACCTAAAATTTTTACTGTTTTTTTTTTTTCCTTCTTGCAGGCTCATCTCAGCATCTGCCTAACTAATGTCCCTTCCCACCCCAAGAAAGGCAGAGTGAGGGTTAGTATAAGCGTTGCTGGTACCCAAGTGCTTTCAGAACACACATTGTGTCCACCGTTGTTTTCAAGTTTAACGGACATTGGTTAACTAACAAGGTCTGAACATTTGGCAAATAATACTCAAATTCTGTTGGTTCAAGGCTTCAAACAGCTAGCTTTTAAGTATATATATATATATATATATATATATACTGTTTTTTTCGAGACAGGGTTTCTCTGTGTAGCCCTGGCTGTCCTGGAACTCACTCTGTAGACCAGGCTGGCCTCGAACTCAGAAATCCGCCTGCCTCTGCCTCCCAAGCGCTGGGATTAAAGGCGTGCGCCACCACTGCCCAGCTTCAGCCAGAGTTCTTAAAACTCGGTACCAGTTTCTAAACTAAAACACTAAAACTATTTCAGAATAATAAAGTGAAAAAATACAAACCCCATTTTCTTTTAATTTTAATTTAATGCTTCTGTAATGGTAACTCAACATTTGGCCTGATTCGAAGTATCAGAATGGAAGGCTTCATACTGAGTTATAGGTACAGCACCTGACAGCATGAAAGGGAGGAAGCCATGGTGGCCCTGGGTCCCTGACTCCAGGGACTATTCTCAAGGCTGAGGACCCTGTAAGAGCTGGACCTGGCTGGTGGAGTAGCTCAGAGGACATACATGCCTTTGAAGGCTACAGCCTCTTCCAGCTCCAGATGCCCTCTCTGCTTTCTGGCCCGCCAGTCTCTAAGGAGGCCCAACACATGCTCCTTGAGCACCTTCTCTGCTATGACGGTCTTGAATCTGAAACCAGGAGCCAAAGCAAGCATTTCCTCTTTTACACTGTTTCTATGCAGTACAACACTCACAGAAACACTGGAAGAACTGATACCCACGGCAGGTGCTGGCAAAATAAATACCAGTCCTTTCAAACAAGTTTATATATGGAGTCTTTTTTTTTTTTTTTTTTTAACAATAGCGACTTCGGCCAGGCAGTGGTGGCGCATGCCTTTAATTCCAGCACTTGGGAGGCAGAGGCAGGTGGATTTCTGAGTTCGAGGCCAACCTGGTCTACAGAGTGAGTTCCAGGACAGCCAGGGCTATACAGAGAAACCCTGTCTCAATAAAAACAAAAACAAAACACAATAGCGACTTTATTAAGATCTATATGAAAAACTCAGGCTGTCCTCGTTCCTAATAGCTGAGTAGTATTCCATTGTGTAAATGAACCATATTTTTGTATCCATTCTTCTGTCGTGGGACATCTGGGTTGTTTTCAGCTTCTGGCTATCACAAATAAGGCCGCTGTGAACATAGTAGAACATGTGCTCCTATGGCATGGTGGAGCATCTTTTGGGTATATTCCCAAGAGTGTTATTGCTGGTCTTCAGGTAGATCTATTTCCAATTTTCTAAGGAACCTCCAGATTGATTTCCAGAAAGATTGTACCAGTTTGCAATCCCACCAGCAATGGAGGAGTGTTCCTCTTTCTCCATATCCTCGCCAACATGTGTTGTCATCTGAGGTTTTAAGTTTTGCAGGGAAATGGATGCAACTAGAATATATCATCCTGAGTGAGGTAACTCAGACCCAAAAGGACATGCATGGTATGTATTCACTAATAAGTGGATAATTTATTTAAAAAAAAAAAGAAAAAGAAAAAGTACAGAATACCCAAGATACAGTCCACATAACTCAAAAAGGTCAACAAGCTTAAGGGCCCAAGTGAGGATGCCTCATTCCCACTTTGGAGGGAGAAGAAAGCAATCACAGATGGGGAGGGAGAGAGGGAAAGTGGATGGGGGGGAGGGGAACCTGATCTGATATTGAGTGAGGGAAAAGGACCGAAGCCCTGAGGGCTAGCAGAAAGAATTGGAACAGGCGACCTCAGGAGGTAGGAGGTTGGGGGGACCCTCCAGAATGCCCCAGAGACCTGGGAGGTGAGAGTCTCACAGGACTCAAAGGGGGGGACCTTAGAGGAAATACCTGACAGTAGGGAGAGGGAATTTATAGAGCCCACCTCCAGCAGGAAGACAGGGTATCAAGTGAAGGATGGCATTGCCATCCCACAGTCACATTTCTGACCCATAATTGTTCCTGTTTTAAAGAATTGCAGGGATGGAAATGGAGAGGAGTCTGAGGAAAAGAAGTTCCAGTGACAGGCCCAAAGTGGGATCCAGCTCAAGGGAAGGTCCCAAGGCCTGACACTATTACTGAGGCTATGGAGCGCTCACAAAAAGGGACCTATCATGACTGCCCTCAGAAAGACCCAACAAGCAGCTGAAAGAGTCAGATGCAGATATTTGCAGACAGAAGCAGCTGACCCTGTTGTTGAATTAGGGAAAAGCTGGAAGTAGCTGTGACCCTGTAGGAGGACCAGCAGTCTCAATTAATCTGGACCCCCGAGATCTCTCAAACACTGGACCACCAAACAGGCAGCATACACCAGCTGATAAGAGATCCCCAACACACATACAGCAGAGAACTGCTGGGTCTGTGTTCAATCTGAGATGATGAGCCTAACCCTCAAGAGACTGGAGGCCCCAGGGAGTTTAGAGGTCAGGTGGGGTTGGGGGCAGGGACATCCTGGTGGAGACAGGGGCATGGGGAGGAGGCATGGGATGTGGAACAGTGGGACGGGGGATAAAATCTGGAGTGTAAAAAAATTTTAAAAAGGGCTGGAAAGATGGCTCAGCAGTTAAGAGCACTGACTGCTTTTCCAAAGATCCTGAGTTCAAATCCCAGCAACAACATGGTGGCTCACAACCATCTGTAATGAGATCTTCTGGTGTGTCTGAAGACAGCTACAGTGTACTTAGATATAATAATAAATAAATCTTTAAAAAATAAAATAAATAAAAAAAATTTTAAAAATTTTTTAAAAGATCTATATGGAATATGGTGGATGGATGGATGGATGGATGGATGGACAGACAGACAGACACTAAGATTCTAACTCTAAAAAACACACCCAAAAAATTGAAGAGGTGGTTCCATGGTTAAGAGCACTTTACTCATGCAGAGGACTAGAGTTGGTTCCGAGCACTGACATCCTACAGGTCACAACCACTGTAATTTCAGTTCCAGGAGAGCCAACACCTCTCCTTTCCTATGCAGCTTCTCTCTCTCTCTCTCTCTCTCTCTCTCTCTCTCTCTCTCTCTCCCCCTCCCCACACACACACACACTACCCTTACATATAAGTGAGACTATTATATTTATTTAAAAATCTACACACACAAGAGAAAAGGAGAAATAGGAAGAAACAATGATAATAATAGTAGAAGCCAGAAGTAAAAGAATTCTAAGACAAAATCCAAAGAGGAAAAGGGGGCACACATAGAAATACCCTCTGCTGCCGGGCGTGGTGGTACACGCCTTTAATCCCAGCACTTGGGAGGCAGAGCCAGGTGGATTTCTGAGTTTGAGGCCAGCCTGGTCTACAGAGTGAGTTCCAGGACAGCCAGGGCTACACAGAGAAACCCTGTCTCGAAAAACCAAAAAAAAAGAAAAGAAAAGAAAAGAAAAGAAAAGAAATACCCTCTGCTAAAACACTGGAGTACTTTATCTTTCATTAATTAAAAAAAAAAAAAATCCCCTTTCAAACAAGAAACTAAACCAAATACCGGTGAGAGGGGGAAAAACAGATAAAAGAGAACAATACTCATGTCCAGTAAACTACCCACTGTGCAAGTCTACATATAAATATAAAAAAACACAACAGAAAAGCCAGGCAGTGGGAGGCAGAGGCAAGAGGATCTGTGAGTAGAGGCCAGCCTGGTCTATATATTGAGTTCCATGACATCCAGGACTATACAGAAAAACCTGTCTTGGGGAAAAAAAGCAAAAAAATTGAAACAACAACAAAAACAAAACAAAACAAAACAAAAAACAAAAAGACAGAGGAAAGGAGAGGGAAGGAAGAAGGCAGGCAGCCCCGGGTACCTGATACCAAGCCTGATAATCTGATTTGTGTACAGATCACATAAGGTAAAAGAGAAAGATCCGGGGCAGGAGAGATGGCTCAGCGGTTAAGAGCACTGACTGCTCTTCCAGAGGTCCTGAGTTCAATTCCCAGCAATCACATCGTGGCTCATAACCATCTGTAATGGGATCCGATGCCCTCTTCTGGTGTGTCTAAAGTGAACTCATATACATAAAATAAATAAATAAATCTTTAAAAAAAAAAACAAGAAAAGATAGAAAGAGCTGATTTCTGCACATTGTCTACAGACACATACATACACCCCACACTAAACAAACACTCTTTTTTTTTTTTTTTAAGAAGAAAGGACTGATTTAAAAAAAAAAAAACAGTAGAGTTCTGAATGTTTTCTTTTTCTTTTTTTTTTAAAGATTTATTTTTATTTATTTTATGTGTATGAGTACATTGTAGCTGTACAGATGACCATGAGCCATCATGTGTGTGGCTGCTGTTGATCTCTGGCCCCACACGCTCCGGTTTCGGACGCACCAGAAGAGGGCGTCTAATCTCATTACGGGTGGTTGTGAGCCACCATGTGGTTGCTGGGATCCGAACTCAGGACCTTCAGAAGAGCAGTCAGTGCTCTTACCCGCTGAGCCATCTTGCCAGACCTGAATGTTTTCTAACAAATGTCCAAATAAGTAAAATAGTAGTTCATGTTTCAATTTTAGTAGCCTGCTGTTGGGAGGCTGAATAAAAACATCTTTTAAAAATCTAGTAATGTTTATAAACAGTAAGTCTTTACTCCTATGCAATTTAAGCAGCTTCGCCCTGGGAAGACGCACCTCATGTGTCTGCTCCAAGCACCTATGCAGACAAGCAGAGTCAGTCTGAATCACCACCGGCAGGCATAGCCACGCACATCTCCAGCCGAGACCTGGCACTGGTCAAGGAGTTTTGCTGCGTCTTTGACTCCAGAGCATTCAGCTGGACCCAGGATCTCACCCATGTGTACCTATGATAGAAATCTGGAGGGCAAGCATTCAGAAACTTGATGTACCACTTCCCATAGCTCCATAACCTTTGGTCTGGGATTGCCTTAATCTTCGGCTTATTTGAAAACAAACAACAGCACAAAAGTTGTTTTTAAGCCAGATACTTGAACTTTGGATGTATTATCTAAAGGCAATGTGTTGTATCGCAGAGTTATCTTTCCAGGCCAAACACTCTATTTGATCCACTTATATGCCTGATATCTTTCATAGGAAAAAAAAAAACCCACACAAACCAATGTTGTAGCAATAACATGAATAAAAAAATTATAAGTAGCTTACATTATTTAGGTCATATCAATGCTTAAGGAAAAACAGCTTATTTGGTGATGAGGAAGTAGGTGACGCTTGTGTGGATATTTTTAAAGGAATTACTGGGTATTCCACAAGGGTCTGGAGGTTGAAACCACTCATTCTTCATAATATCCCCCTTCCTTGTAAACTAAAAGCTTTTCTTTTCCTTATTAAAGGCCTTCTCTTAAACGTACCACTATAATTAGTATCTTTTTTGTTCAAGTTCAAAGGAAAGACCCAACAGAGAAAAGAAAGCTAGAGAGATTGTCTGATGCTGAAGCTAGAAAGAAGAGAAAGGAATGAGAAGAGAGAAAGAGAAAGGCAGAGGGGCAGCACTCAGCCAAGAGGAAGACACGCGGAGCTCGAGCCAGTAGGTGCGGATTCCTTCTGCACACAAACTGGTAACACAAAAGGGAAGTGAAGGATGTCAACACAAATGCTGTCTGGAAAAACTGGGGGTGTCAGGATGCAAGGAGGGGATGTGTGCATCAACTTTTACTAGGTGTTATCTCCCCCAAGGCAGCCTATCTTAAACTAGGATCATAAGAACGCCATATTTCCACCACTCACGATGGTGCTGTTAGACCAATTACCTCGAACGATGTGCTTATGCTTACGAGAACATTCTGCTTTCCTTCCTAACAACTTCAGAGCAGCCACTTTTTCCTTGGTTCAAATCCATAATTTCTGCTTCTCTTAGTGATAACAGCAAATCATCTGTGAATACCCCATCGTTGCTTTTCTTGATTATTATGTGTCTTATGAACTGAAAACACACACCCATGACCTATAAGATGACACGTGTGCTGTGTTACTTGGAGTGGATTTGTCAATCCATGCACACACTCACTTATTCTCTTTATTAGCAGTAGTATAAATTTCCAAGAATGTCAGCCAGGTTTGGGGCATGGCAGCTAGCCAGGAAACACAGGCAAATAACTGATTCAAAGGTGTATGGAATCTCTGATGTTCACTGGTTACAAAAGCATGATTCTCTAACTAGCAAGGCAAGCCTGTTTGTTTTTAAAATGGCACCAAGTACCTGAAATGGTGCCTCATGCCTGTAATCCCAGTTTTTGAGAGGTTGAGATAAAAGGATTATCCAGAATTCAAACCTAGTCTTGATTTCATAATGGTTTTCAGAACAGCCTGAGCTGCAGAATTAAGACTCTCAAACAAAATAAAACAAAAACAGCTCAGAAAATATATGTGTACATGCACATAGAAATAGGAGCCTATGGGGCTGGAGAGATGGTTCATCGGTTAAGAGCACCGACTGCTCTTCCGAAGGTCCTGAATTCAAATCCTAGCAACCACATGGTGGCTCACAACCATCCGTAAAAAGATCTGACGCCTTCTTCTGGTGTGTCTGAAGACAGCTATTTACACATACTTACATATAATAATAAATAAATCTTTTTAAAAAAAAATAGAAGCCTGGAAGAATATCTTTTAAGGTTCTCTATATCCTACTTCAGAGACACTGGCTCAGCCATGTTCATTGCTGTTCTATTTACAACAACTAGGAAATGGAAGCAGCTTAGATGTCCTTCAATGATGAGCGGAAAACCAAAACTTAGCACTTTTGCACAATGGAATTCTATCCAGATTAAAAAAAAAAAAAGAAACTAAATATGCAAGTAATAGATAGAACCAGAAAATCTTATACCGTGAGAAGCAACTCAGAGCTTCTCCAGGAAGACTCCAGAGAGAGACGTGCTGCGTCCTTCCAGCCTGAAAGGCACCAGGACTCATGTGCACATACCACACACACACACAGGATTTACAAACAACCCACCCTCCTTCTAACTACTGGC
>JADRCD010141863.1:4962-23405 GCA_019843815.1 Montemys delectorum | reverse complement strand
GATTACTACTCACTCCCTTCTGTTTATTCTTAGCAGTGCTCTTGTTTAACTGATGGGCTTTAAGACTACTAGCTTCTCTGAGATGTCCCTTTATCGTTACTGTTTTAATCTGCTGTCGTTTTATAGGCATTTCCTTATTTAATGCCATCCTTAAGATTTTGAATCTAAATTGTCACTGTATTTGAAAAGTCAAATTGGTGGGCTCTTTTATGAACTGATGGAAACTATTTATGGATAGTTGCTCTCATGAGGTGCAAAGTGAAGATAAAAAAAGAGAAGGGAGAAAGATTCAGGAGATTGGACAGTGAGCTATTGTATAGTTTTGATTAAAGGTGCAATCTTGTCAGGGGGTCATGGTGAGTTGTTGGCATTTATGCTAGCTAGCCCTTTTGCTATAACATCCACTTCAGAAATTGGGGGTTTAAAACCAAACTCCATGTCCAATTTCAGTTTTATGTAAGCTAATATGTATGTATATGTAGTCATTATTTAGGAATTATATTCAGACTATAAAATGATAATACTCTCATGTATTTTATATTATTAAGCTAATATGTTTAACCAGATTACCTTTGATCTCTCTCTGTTGCTGTGAAGAGTTCACAAAACTTGTCTAGTGAAATGGAACCCATTTAAATGGACTAGTAATTGTGTAACTCTCCTTTTCCAGGTCATGTAATGTTTGCAGAAATAAAGATGGAGAATGGCAAGTCAAAAGGTTGTGGGACAGTCAGGTTTGAATCTGCAGAGTCAGCTGAAAAGGCTTGTAGAATAATGAACGGCATCAAGATCAGCGGCAGGGAAATCGATGTGCGCTTGGACCGTAATGCATAATTTCAAGCATGGTTGGAACATTCCCTCATCTGTCTATTGACTCTCCTAGTAAAAGTCATTTTTTAGTAATGTTGTATGCTTACAAATGCTGTAAAAATGAACTTTTAAAACTCCCACCAGCTTTTAACAGTATAATGTTGAAAAATATACTGTGATTTTTGTTCTCTCAAGTTTGAGTTTCTAGAGACAGCACGTGTGGTCATTCAGTTTCAGTGGATGGACATACCATTTTAATGAAATAAGCCATTTTGTTACTTTCAGTAGTAGAGTTTGTCTGTTCTAGTTTCCCTAGCCTTATTGTAAGTTAACAGATACTTCTTTTTTTTTCTTTTAAAATCTCTGCTTTGTATGTAATTGTTAAAGGAAAGAAAGGGCTCAGACAAATTCGGATATGATTTTGGTTTGGTTTAAATTACTTTTCTCTGCTTATAAAGAATAGTAATTAAGTGTTACACTCAAAAGTTAAAGATGCTTTTTATTTGACCTAAATGAAGACATGAATTTTTTTTCTTTTTGCCCCTCTACTATTCCATCTTTTCCACATAACACTATTAAAAATATCAAACTCCACACCCCCTTATTCTGTTATTTCCAATAATTCCAAGTTCATATAGAACTGATAAAGTAGCAAGTCCTAAGTATAACACTAGGCAGACCACCCCCAACTTTCGGTCTAGTTTCCAGCCATTAAAATGAACTGCTAAGAACAGAAATAAAATTGAAATGTTGAGAGAGATTGTTATATATGTGAGTCCCTTGCTATTCACTTCTATAGGAGCAGATGCATTCGTAAATGCAGTCTTAATAAACCAGGGAAGACCTAGGCATAGCATATCAAACACATTGGATCCCACGATGTTCGATATAGCCATGTCTCCTTTACCTGCAGAAGAATAGCATGTTGTTAAAATGTGCACATCAATGCTATATTTTATTAATAATCTTCATAAGAAAAACACTGGATACTTTTTGTTGTTTAGTTTTAGAAAACTGTTATTGTTAGAGCAAGAGTCTTATTGAATTTGTATTTCCTTGGGTTAGTATTTTAAAGTCTTAACATTTATTTAATAATTGTCTTTATTTATTAAACCATTTTTAATAAGGTATGCAGCTTACTTATTGCTTTTTATTCTTATTTGACAGTGAATTACCATCTAATGCACATTTCAGGTAAATGGTCCGGGGGGATTAGGTTGGTGGAATTAACCTGCTATTAAAAACTAAATGCTTCCCCTGAGTCATTTTTTTTCATTAAAGTATGTTACAGAGGAAGTATTATTTCATTTACCTTGACTTGCTTTATGGTAAAAGACCTCCAGTCTTACCTTTTCTTGCAACTAACACACTTGCGACTGTATCTGGTATGCTTGTTCCTGCTGCCAACAAAGTAAGGCCCATCACTGTGTCTGGGATTCTTAGTGTTTCCCCTGTAACAGGCACAGAGACTGCAGGTTACCGAGCTCAAATCTTAAATGAACCATTTTCTGAAGGCAGCTTAAATACTTCTCTAGTTAGGGAAAATAATTAGGTATGTTTAGGTATTTGAACCAATATATGCTTATGTGGTTTTTAGATGTCAAAGTATTTTGAAACTGGTTGATAGTTGCGGTAACCAGGTTAGCACATCTTAATGTCAGATATCTGAAGATATGGAGCAGCTCAAGTTCTAGCAGGAAAAACGAATACTTGGTACCCAGAGGAAACGGTGGGTGTCACTGTTGCCACTTTTGGGCTGTTGCATTTCCTCTTTTCTAGAAGTTACTTAGAGTAATTAAGAATTAAGCACCTGCTGGGCAGTGGTGGCGCACACCTTTAATCCCAGCACTTGGGAGGCAGAGGCAGCCAGATTTCTGAGTTTGAGGCCAACCTGGTCTACAGAGTGAGTTCCAGGACAGCCAGGGCTACACAGAGAAACTCTGTCTCGAAAAACCAAAAAAGAAAAAAAAAGAAAAAAAAAGAATCAAGCACCTTACAGCTATCGATTAATATGTTGAAATGTAAAATGCTACTTGGTTTACTGTTTTGTTTCCCCCATTTTTTTGTTCGTTTTAAGGGAAGTACATAGATATTTGAGTTGATGGGACCTCGTTCTTTCCTACCCGAATCTAACATATGGCACTGATTTCTTAATATTTGTGTTGAATTTGATAGCAGAAATGGGTTTGTTCTGAGAAATGAAACCAGAGGGCACCTAAAAGGGTGGGAACGTGGGATCGCTCTCTTATTGTAGGGAAGCCATGGTGCAGAGTAAGGACAGGGATGTGTGTCACCTTAGGACTCATCTAACATTTTGTATTTGATCCTTCTCTTCCAATTTGCCTGATGTCAAATATGTTCTGATTGGGAAAAATATACAAGTTACCTGGGCATTCTTCTTCATGAAAATGAAAACTATTTTGATTTGTTTGTTTGTTTGTTTGTTAGCATACAGTTACAATAAAGTTAGTTATCTGGGAGAAATCAGACCAGCCAGTTTGGAGAAGGTTCCAGGTAGTAATTATTTCAACTTTATAGTGTTTGAATTTTTGTTGTAATTCTTTAGTCCCAGCAATGTGTAAAGACAGCAGTGTATACATGTTAGTAGATGTCTGGGCCCAGCTGTGGTCAGTGAAGCTTCACTGATACAATCAGGTTGAATGATTTAGGTCTATAGAGGAAAGAGATTTTTCATTTCTAATGGACATATTAAACTAAGTGGTAAAACGTACTCTGGAAGATGCTAGAAACCTAAAAAACAAAACTTTGATTCTCATTTAGTCATCTTCATTGTATTTGTGATACATATTTAAAGCAAAAGAAAATATCATCCAGTCAAACAGAAAGCACCTACTGCATACCCCAAACCCCAGTCAGTTTCTTTCTCGACATTCTACTGTGGATTAGAATTACTTTTATGAAGAATTCCCATGAACCATGTGTAATTATAAACATAGCCTACAAATTATACCCCAGGCTGTGTCATAGCATACATAGGAAATGCTTTTGATATGTAACTCAACAAAAACATGAATGAGCTTGTTGGTTTTGATATTAAAGTTTTCATATTTTGTAGTTTTTAGACTTGCTGAAAAAAAGCGTGCTCCCAAGACTACTGCAAATGAATACTTCCAATTTGTCCTTACATGGAATACTTTTCTTGTCCTATTATACTTAAATTCCATACCTGTTACTGTGACCATCCAAACCAGGACGTATGTGAATGCAGATATCCATAGTGCAGACATGAAAAAGGTTATCACAAAGTAATTTTTCCAAAACTTTCTCCTGCAGTCTGGTATTGTCAGAGCAAGTAACGTAATAATAGGAAGCGAGAGAACCCAAAAAATTCTTCTTAAATCTGCTTCTGGCATGCTGAAAACGCTTGGTGGATCTGTGGTGGAAAAGTTAGACATTGGGAGTTTTCTCAAGTGTACAGCTATGTCAGGCCCATTTAGAAAGCTCTTTTGAAATAAGTTACCGTATGCATTTTTGTAAAGACTGTCTAGAACAGTAGTTTCAACCTGTGGGTCTCAACCCCTTTGGTGTTGAACAACCATTTCACAAGGGTCACCTAAGACCATGAGAAATCACAGATACTTTATTACAATTTATAGTAGCAAAATTACAGCTATCTGTAGTGTCAATGAAAATAATTTTATGGTTGGAAGTTACCACAATAAGAGGAACTGTGTCAAATGGTCTCAGCATCAGGAGGATTGAGAAGCACTGGTCTAGAACATTTGCATACTCGTTACTGTTACTGCTGGCCAGAAGAAACTTAACTAAAACTAGGCAGACAACATAAGCTGTGATGTTCAACATCTCTTAACTGACTGCTTGAATCACATATCTTGAACTATTTGCCGAATGTGCTGGTGACAGTGTTCACAGAGTGGGAAGTAGGACTTGCTTGCTAGGGACTTGATGCTTTTGGGATTAACTTGCTTTCTCCCCCAGCTGTTTCACTTCCCATCCCTTTTTCAAAATTAATGATGCTTATGCTTTGCTGTATACGGATGCATGCTTAGGGATTGTTCCATCTATTCTCATTGTGCCTCACTATTTACTAAATTTAGGCTTCACAGTTCCTAGAAGGAATCCTTGAGAAGATTGGGCCTAGCATCCTTGGTATAGCTCCAGGGTGTGTGCTCAAGGGTGATGAGTAGATTGGATAAAAGTGGGATTGGGCTGTACACAAATGAATATGTTAAGTATGTGAAGATTGGATCAAATCACAAAAATTATGACTCATAAAAGCTTACCAAGACTCAGACTATGCACCATTAATTTAGATACAGATTTTAACATGAACATTTTGACTAGTTCTTTGGAGTTTTTGTTGTTTTAAGTTTCTCAGTTTGAAAGACTACAAAGTATATTTTATAAAAATAAATGTCTCGTGTCAAGTTTTTAAAGTAATAAATTGGAAGCTTCCTTCTCAGTCACTTAACTGAAGTTGGAACCACTTTTATAAAAGCTTTTCTAGTGAGGAATGCTATTGTCATATGGAGCATACCAAGCTCATGTTCTGCTTCACACAGCATATTGAAATTACACCTGATTTGCTTTCCCATTCTGTTCCTCTGAACCATCCACTGTGCTTTGATTGACAGCTGTTACAAAGATAGTCTTTCCTTGTCAGTGACAGTCCAAGCTCTAGCTTTGTCTCTGCTCCCTCTCTGGCTCGGCATGGTCTTGCTGCTGCCATATTTTGCTGCTGCTGCTTCTACTGTGTCTCATAATTCATCCTCACTGTCCTTTCTGTTTTGTTCATGTCCTGTGTCATCTTAGTTCAGTCTTCTATGAACAGTGGGTGAGAGTAAAGAACCTAAAGTACAGCTCTGACTTTCTCTCATGAATGTTGCCTGCTCCTTAGAGTGGTTTGCACGACTCTTTTGCACTTTCTTCCTACCAACCTGCTCCTCTGCTCCTTCACTTGCATGTGTTGGCTCTGTCTGCAAGCATGTGAACAGGCCTTTGCTAGTGTTCCCAGGCCTCAGTCCAGAGCATGCTTATACCCTGCATCATACATGCAAGAAAAGTGTCAATTGTTGCTTCCTGACTACACTATCAGATTACTGAGTTCCTTTCCTATCCCATGAAGCCCAATTCAAATGCTCCTTTCTCCATGTGCATCTCCCATCTGAACGTCATCAAAGTTTATTCAGTGTGCCTACTGTATGTATTAGCAGTTTATGTTTGTTTATGGTGTTTACACTTTGAAAGTTTAGCTGATTTCAGTCTGGGTCTGGGAAATGGCTTGGTGGATAAAGGCATGAGAGTTTGAGCTCAATTCCCCAACACCCACACCAAAAAGCATGGCAGCCCACACATATAATCCCAGTGCTATGGAAGGCAGAGGCAGGCAGGTTCCTAGAGCTCACTGGCCAGCTAGTCTAGCCTAATCAATGAGTTAGAGGCTCATTGAATGACTCTGGTCTCAAAAAATGATGTGAAGTCTTAAAGAATTGAGGAATAGCATCCAGGACTGATTTCTGGCTTCCATGTCTATGTGTACTCCCCCTCCACACTCTTAGCTGATTTACGTGTGTGTGTGTGTGTGTGTGTGTGTGTGTGTGTGTGTGTGTATAAGGAGTACCTTTTTAAAGGCTAGGACTTGCAGTTCATCTCTTGACTCCATAGTGTGTTGTGTAACCATGTATTAATTACTAACTTGAAATGAGAACTCAGGTTTTTTTAGAGTGTTAGATGGAATAGTGGGCAGGGTGTAGTTGTTACCTTCAGAAACCTGACTAAGACCATGTAAACTTAGAGAAAGTTGGGAGTAACCAGAATCTTCCTGAAATATTCCACTGTCTGTCCTTGATCGGCGACGACTGAAGAGCTGGCTTTCGTCCTCCCACCCTAACAGTGCCTGCTGTTCACTGCTCTCCTCCATCGCTTTGGCAAGGCAGGGACAACAGGGACTGCATGTCGTCATGACATATCGGCTGATCGTAGTGTCAAAACACAGCAGCAGAACATACAGCCCATATAGCAGGAGCAGCACTGTTCCTTCATACCTAGACATGGAAGACATTGGTGTGTAATTATCTAATTCTTAAACAGTGTTTTCTAATAAAAGCAACAATAGAAAATTCAAGGAACCATTCCTAAATACTTTTATTCATCTAGTCTTGGTTAGAGTATTGTTACAAACTCATTGATTAAAAACCTGCCTCTTTAAAAAGTAATATAAAATCCATTGTCTGACTTTATAGATTCCTTTCAAGTAATAGGCACAAAAATGCCTTGAAAATAGTTGGAGAGTTTAAAACTATTTCTCAATTTATTTATTTAACATACTACATTCTTCAAATATTTAATAATTAGATAGAAATATACCATCTCTTAGATTTTCTAGTCCAGAAACTTTGTGTGAAATACTTAGACTGTGTTATATTTTGGCAGGAACTTTGCAACTTGCTCTACAGAGATTCAGAAGACAGTTGGAGGTGGTGGGGTATTGTTGGCTTTTGAGGTCTTGCTGTAAAGCCCAGACTGGCCTTGAACACTGCACCCTTGATTGGCCTCAAGCACTCAAATACATGATCCTCCTACCTCTTCTTCTTGAGTTTTGGGGTTTTTAGATCTGTACTACTATGCTTGGCCCCCTTTTGATGATTTGATTGTAGCTTAATTTGGTTTATATTCATAAGAAATAAAAAAAATAGCTGCTTTTTTAAATTTTTGTTTTCATTTTCTTGGACCTGTTAGGTACAGAGATTATGGAAAAGCAGCAAGCTTTTTTGATGGTGACACATAATCATTCTGAGTTGTTAAAGAAGGCTGCAGTTCCTTCTGTCCTGGGAGGATGGGGGAAACCCCAGTAGTAGGGGATTCTACTGTTCTCTGAGCTTTTATTAACCAAGGCCAGGTGAACAAAAGCCTAATAGGAGAGAGAGAGCGCCCACAGTTGGAGCTTTAAGTGTCAATAGCAGCTGGGAAAGTTGTGAACATGGACACCATGGAAAAGGAAGAGTGGCTGTCTCCAGTGACTAGGAGAGGTGCTAAGAAGCAGCAAGTAGGGAAAAGCAGCCCCCAGCAGTTGTGAAGGAGTCGGCTGAGACTGGAGTAGCTGTTGAAGTGAAGTGAAGGCTTTGAGAAACTACACTACTAAGCCATCAGCCTTCAAAACCTCTGTAATTATGTTTTACGTAAGAGTGACAGTTATTAAAACTTACCAGTAAATTTGGTTGTCAAATATTATGCCAAAAACTGCTCCTACACTAACTGCATACACTGCACAGTCTCGAAACAGGGGCCAGCAGGAGAGTGTTGAAACCTGGAAAATGGTGGTTTGATTTACTGTGTGCACTACAGTGTTAGTCAGTCAAGAACTGTGTATAGTATAATACTGAAATCATGTATATTTGGGTGAAATATTGTTAAGTTTGCATATTATGTAGAGAAAAACAATTTTAAAGAAAAATTGTTTATAAACCTGTACTGACTTTATAAACTTGATTAATAGATACTTGTGGATTAAGTCAATTGAGTAAATGTTTTTCTAGTGGTTATTAAATTTGACTGAAATTGTTCATCCCTGGCAGGTTTAGAATTTGTAACAAAATGCATCTTATTGAATAGTTTCCTTACCGTGTTGGATAGGAGGCCACAGGCAGCACAGATGCCAAGGAGATTATAAATTGCAGATCCTAGTATGGTGCTGATACCAATATCTCCCTTTGTGATAAATACACCTGGGAGCAAGATAGGAGTAGCTAAGTTAAAACTGACTTGAAACTAAAACCATACTGAATAAGCAAGCAGCAAATCAAAGGAACAATATTTACCCAAGAAGGCGGTAACTAGTTCAGGGGCGGAGCTACCTGCTGCCATGAAAGTTGCACCTGCAACATCCTGCGACAGTCCAAGGGCTAAAGATAAAGGAAGTGATTACTATGGCTGACAGTGGCAAGGAGGATACAGTAGACTATGTACCAGACACTCAGAAATTACACCTGTACATTACACCCATGCTGACTGAAGCTGGAAATTAAACATTTGGGTTAGAAATAGAGGAATCTTGTATGCATCTTGGTTTCCTATGAATGCATCTCTTAACATTTCTACAGAAAGGAGGGCTGGTGAGGTGGCTCAGCTGGTGAAGATGCCAATGCATGCCAGGCAGCATGAGTTCAATTCCCAGAACCCATGAAACATGGAAAGAGATAACTGACTCCACAAACTTGTCATTTAGCTTCCGCAGGTGCGCTATGACACATTGTATGCTCATGTACACACATACACAGGATGTCATAGTTAGGGTTTCTATAGCTACAACAAAACACCATGACTAATGAGGAGGAAAGGGTTTATTTAGCTTTCACTTTCATCATTGAAGGAAGTCAAGCAGGACTGGAAGTTGGAGGCCATGGAGAAGTGCTGCTTACTGGCTTGCTTCCCATAGCTTGCTTCAGCCTGCTTTGTTATAGAACCCAAGCCTACCAGCCGAGGGATGGCACCACTCACCATTAGCTAGGTCTTCCCCCACTGATTACTAATTGAGAATGCCTCACAGCTGGTTTTCATGGAGGCATTTCCTCAACAGGTTCCTTTGGCTCTGATGACACTTGTGTCTAGTTAACATAAAACCAGCTAGTACACAAGATAAACATTTAAGGACCATTGAGGTAGGTCAGTGGCTAAGGGAGCTTGCCACTAAGGCTGGTTGCCTGAGTTCTGTTCCCAGAACCCACATATCAGGAACACATATACTATGTCATGCCTCCATTACCAAACAAATAGGTACATATACAATACAAAGGAGAGGAGACAAGTCGGGGCTGTCGGGCAGAGAAATGGCTTCCAGTTGTGAGCTGCAAAAACAACTTTGACGAATTCTAGTTAACTGTGGATTCCTAACCTGACTTGGAAGAAGGGCTCAGTGATCCTTAAGATCTATAATGAAGCTGAATTGCGTTCTTTTACAGATTTACAATACCAACATTATCTAATGGAAAGGAAGAGGAAACCTGTAAACAAAAAGCCCAATAAATCTATCACTATGCAAATTACACAAAAAAGTACCATCCTATTTGAGTAGTTTGTGAGTATTGTCCAGACTTAGAATCCTACAAGTCCCTTTACTTCATTGACATTAGGGTAAGAGTCTTATGTGGCTCTTCCAGCATTAGAGCAGAGAGATGTACTACAAGAAGGAAAAGAAGAAGCCGCATACCATCACTCCAGCCACTAGAATTCAGATTTCTAAGATTTGATGGAAGTCCTTTTTTGATGCAAACTGCTTTTTCTGTACTAGGGTTTTTGGTTCCCAAACTCTGGTGTATTTGATTTGGTCTCTGTCATGGTTGGCAGTGTTTCCTGGGGTTTGCTTGTGAAGACTGGCTGTTTTTTCAAGTGTGCATTGGTGTGATGGTGCCAGATCCCCTGTGAGCTGCCATGTAGGTACTAGGAATTGAACCTAGGTCCTCTGGTAGAGCAGCTATCGCTTCAGCATAAATTCCTTGTTTGGGGTGTTGCAGATTGAATTTTACAAAACTTACTACAATATTTGTATCCCATATCCTTTCCAATAACTTTTCTGTCTCTTATTTAAAAGAGGACTGAGCATATGGCTCTATGGTAGAGCATTTGGCTAGCACTCATGAGCACAGATGAGCCTTTGTGACTGCTTTGACAAATTGAGGGCCATGACAGTGTAACTATTTTCAAGGTCAGGACATTAAAGCAAATGATAGAATTTCCTCAAGTGACCCCTCTTGGGACATTTGCTTTAGTGCCCTAGACACCACACATGTTCTGCTATCTTGAAACCTCCACCCAGGACAGACCTCATGAGCCCATATTGAAGACATACCTCTAACATCCATGCTTTTGCATCCTTTTGAGTCTTCCAAGCTTAGGTACCAGATAAATGGGATACCCAAGCCTTCAGTGATTCTGGATCAGTCCTTTCACTATAACTGCAGTGGGGACCCTAATCAGCTACCTGAGTAAAGCCCCCAGACTGTGAGGAACAATAAAAATGGTGCTTCTTTATTGTAAGCTACAAGTTTTGGAGGGAATTTGTTAAGTAGCTGTAATCATCTGACTTTCATTACTGAATACCAACACTATGCCAGATGATTCTCTTGTGTGTCAGGATATGGCAGTAAACAGACAAGAGCTGCGTCTCTCACCTTACAGTGTAGTGGATGGACATACAAAATATGGGAGTTTTAGAAACAGCAAGAAGTGAAAATAGAGACAATACGAAATGTCATGGGATAAGAAGTAACTGTGGAGGGGAGGTTTCAAAATGAGGGTGTTACTATATAGTTAAGAGTATAGTAGGCAGGTTAAGTGGCTACAGACAGAATGAAGAGCCCTAAGAGAGAACGAGAGGTGGTAAGTTTGAAGGGACATCACGTATGGCCTTGTGGACCCAAAAGACTAGGGAATTTTCTTCTGAAGCACTTGAAGTTGGTGGAAAGGCCCAGCTACTGTTATTATCCTTTGGGGCCATTTTGGTGTAAGGCATCAAACAGCTGCACTCTGAGGTCATCTGCCACGTGATGATAATTGTGAACAGGGTTCAGAAGAATTGGTGTGAGATAATTCAATCTAGGCTCTCATCTATTCCTACTTGCTTTGACTATGTCACTTAAATATTTGACTTCAGTAAACGATGAAGAGAGAAAAACATAATGGCTTGTGGGCTTTGGTTTCATGGTGTTTCTTATAGTACATATATAAATCATACATACTCAGACCTGTCCCTACAGGTTCCATAGCCTCAGATTCAACCACTTGTGCATCAAAATATTGAGAGAAATTACCTTCATTCTGAATATGGACTAGACTCTTCTTTTTCCTTCAGCAATATAGTGTAAAGCTATTTGCACACTGTGCATACTGTCTTAGTTATTCGAGATCACTCTGAAATCATTTGAACTACTCAGGAGAGTGGTGAACACTATGCACACACGATAGATGGTTTTATGTGCCAGACATGAGTGTCCTCAGATACTGACGTTCTCAGTACCTCAGGAGTACTGAGCAGTGCTTATTTGTCTTAATGTATAGAATGTAACCAATATGTACATAGATGCGTACACATATATGTACATATATTACTAACTTGCCATAGAATTTTAAAATTGAACAAAAAGGCAAAATGGATTGTTGTATAATTTAACTTAATTTTAGAAACAAAGGCATTATACTATGGCATTCAGCTTACTTTCATATTTCTAATGTTAGCTCTTTTTTTAGATGTGAGTTTTACAATTTACATTTTACAAAGAATCAGTTTTACTACTACATATGAGGCACTGGCTTTAATACTCGGCACACCCAAACAGACTAATCAGGACCTGGGAGTAAAGAAACAAAGTCAAGTCTCATGGATTGTAAAGACTGTAAATGTAGGAATTCAGCAGACTTTGAGGGCATTAGCATTTCCATGGCTTCATGCTACTGGCACCATAACTTTGTCTGTTTCATGCTTTTTAACATTTTTTTTTTCCTTTGTGAAATGGTCTCGTGTATCTCAAGTTGGCCTTGCATTCACTGTGTAGTCAAAGATGACATTTAACCTCCATCTCCCTGCCTCTGCCAGGGATTGCTGCTGTGCCAGCACTTCGGGATTGTGCAGTGCTGGGGATTGAACCTGGGATTTGAGCTTGTGAGGCAAGCACTCTACCCACTGAGCCAGGCCCTTAGCCCTCTCTTCTCTTGCATTCTTAAGTAGGAGAAAATTACTTAACTGGGAAGCAAGAATCTCTGACTGTTTTCCAGCACATTTCCAGGAACTTAAGGGTTAGTGTTACACAGATTCTTAGGCTGTGCCTTCCAAAACCAGTGTGGGAAGACAAAGGGAAGCAGCCAGCTTTCCTTTCTGACAGAGATGGTGCACACTCAGTGTGCCCTGAAGACTAACCAGTCTTCCCTCAGTGTGGCCTGAAGACTACTGCTTCACTGGACAAGCTCTGCTTCCAGAGAGAAAAGGTGGTGGATTGGGCTGTTTGAAGGCGGGGAAAGCAGTGGTCCTTTGGAACTCTTTTGGTCTCAGAAGGCATTCTTGATATTCCCTGGGCTTTAGTTATAGTTGTGAAAGAAAAGGTTCTGTTAGATGGCTGAATAAAACTTCAAGGGTATTTTTTCAAGCCCTTTTTGTGTGGTTGTAAGAATATTTTGTAAAATGGTTTACATCTCTGAACTTTACAGTAGATTGGCCTTGTCTTTCTTGACCTTTGGGTAACATTTTCCTGTGCTGTAGTTTATTATTAAAGATAAATTGTTCTGTTTTTCCATTATTGCTACTACTCCTTTTTTCTCTTAATCTGAAAGAACAACCATATTCACTTCAAGATATAGGAGAGACGTCCAAGGTATGATCTCTTTATAGGTTCAGGTGCCAACACATTGCTTATATAACATACAGCATTGTGGCTATGAGATGATTTAAAATTCACCAGACTTTTTCCTAAGTGTGTTCTTTTTTTTTTTAACTTATTTTTTTATTAGATATTTTATTTACATGTCATACGATATCTCCTTTCCCAGTTTCCTCTCTGGAAAAAAATAAATAAATAAATACCCCCCCCCCAAAAAAAAAAAACCAGAAACAAACCCCTGTTCCCTCCCCCTTCCCCCTGCTCATCACCCTACCCTTTCCTGCTTACTGGCTCTGGCGTTCCCCTACACTGGGGCATAGAACCTTTACAGGGCCAAGGGCCTCTCCTCCCATTAGTAACCAACTTGGCCATCCTCTGCTATACATATGCAGCTGGAGCTATGAGACCCACCATGTGTACTCTTTGGTTGGTGTTTTAGTCCCTGGGAGCTCTGAGGGTACTAGTTAGTTCATATTGTTCGCCCTAAGCTCCTTGGGTCCTTTCTCTAGCTCCTTCATTGGGGACCCTGTACTCGGTCCAATGGATGGCTGTGAGCCTCTACTTCTGTATTAGTCGGGTACTGTCAGAGCCTCTCAGGAGACAGCTATATCAGGCTCCTGTCAGCCAGCACTTGCTGGCATCCACAATAGTGTCTGGGTTTGATGATTGAATATGGGAAGGATTCCCAGGTGGAGCAGTCTCTGGATTGTCCTTCCTTCAGTCTCTGCAACTCCTTCCATGGGTATTTTGTTCCCCCTTTTAAGAAGGAATGAAGTATCCACATTTTGGTCTTCCTTCTTAAGTTTTTTGTGGTTTGTGGATTGTACTTTGGGTATTCCAATCTTCTGAGCTAATATCCACTTATCAGAGAGTGCATACCATGTGTGTTCTTTTGTTATTGGGTTACCTAAGTGTTCTTTTCTGAAATGTCCCATCAGAAAGTTTGTGACTTTTTGGAAATACCTCCATATTGAGTAGTAAAGAGAACTAAGCTAAAATGGAGACCCAAATTCTGTCACTGCCAGATAATTTACTGTGAGACTTTAAAGAGGTTGTTTAGAAAAGCCTCATACCACATCAGATTTTAAATTTAATCGACTCTGAAACATTTCTATAATACTTTTAAAGGGCTGATCCTGTTGGAAAAGGATTTCCCCCCAATCCACTAGGTGTATCATGACAGTGGATTCACCTGTCCTCTGAACTCCATGGTTCCTGTTGCCCAAGGTCAGAGGTGGGATAGGACTTATATCCTTCTAATGCCAAAGAAGCGATGCTTTCCACCACTCACAGAGAAAGAGGTTAATGCACAGTGCGAGTTTACCATCATTGCCTGTTCCTGCACGTATGTCTTAATAGTACCTACTACAGATGCAGATGCAGTCCAAGGGATTACAGTTCAGGCCAGAGAAAGGAGCACTAGTGGGGGCGTCTGCCAGGCTCTCGGAAGGCTGTGCTCGCCCAGCAGGAAAGAGGCACTGCTCTGAGTCTTGGTTCTTTGATAAAGCTTTCCCCTCTGTAAATTTCATGAGGCTTAAGAGTTTAGATAATCCTCTCAAACTGTAAGCTATCCAAATGTCAGACTCAGAATTACTAAGGCTCCTAACTTCACGAGTTAGAGTCAGCTCTACCTGGAATTAAAACTCACTTTTTTTTTTTTTCAATCGTCTGTCTCTGAAACATAGTATAGAACACGGGCAAACATTAGTTCAAGGCAGAGGTAGTGAAAATAATTTTTAAAAGATAAAAAGTAAATATTTAAAATGCTTTTCTAAAACGTGGGAAAAATTTTCACTTAAAATGTGTTATAACTCAAAGATGTTAGCATGATGGGGAGATGAGATGTTGGAATTGAATAGCATACTGGGTGAGCATTTAAATGAAGTGTTCTATAGTTAGCTTACTGGGATTTGGCTGAAGCAAGTGACTGTTGTTGAGACAGGGTTTCTCTGTAGCTCTGGATGTCCTGGAACTCACTCTGTAGACCAGGCTGGCTTTGAACTCAGAGATCTGCCTGCCTCTGCCTCCCAGAGTGCTGGGATTAAAGGTGCAAATGACTATTCTTAAAGAGTTTGTACTTTCTATGTTGCTATTTTAGAAGAATTTAAAGAAAGTTGTTCAGAGTGATTGAGACACCTGTGCCATAGTAAGAGGATGCCACTTTTATACTGTATTCTGTTTCTGCAGAGATGTGCATTTCATCTCTGTGGACAGGAGCGTAGTTGGTGTATGTGTTCATGTGTGTGCTATAAACATATTTATATTAAGAGATCACTTTTTGAACAAAGATTACTAAATTGCAATAGTACAATAGGGATGTTGATTCAAGAAAGAACCCAAAGGAACTCTTAAAAACCAGTGTAAAGTTGCCGCATAGGTTATTAAGTAAAGGTTTTATAAGCTTACATCTTGCCTTATGAGACTGTCTGATTTGTTTTTAACCCTAAGATGAGCTTCAAGCTGTCGTAATGCACCATAGGTTTGGTATTTGCTCCAAGCGCATTTTTTATTGACTTATTTCCCTTCTGCACTTTGATTTTTCCTGGGTAGAGGAGTCTTAGTAGCCTTCTCGGTATATTCTGTACTAATGAATTTCAGTGGCTGCTCCCTGTGTGCAATTTACTGTTATTTTTCTTGTGTACATAGGACAGAGATCTTTGAACTAAACTATAATTTACCTGTTAGGCAAAATGCAAGGCCGAGAGGCTAGCCATCTCAGAAAATGTTAAGCACTTGCTGAATTGGGAGTTGGATCCAGATGTGTCTGTCTCTAAGTTGGATACTTCCAGCCATTCTAGCAATTATGTCACAACATTTTGTGGTCATCGGGTTCCCGACCCTCTTCCAGCCCTTCTGTGTGTCATAGACCTTTCATTGAGCACATGAACATATAGGGGGAAAACACGTAGGAAGGGAAAGCTCCAAGCAAGTAAGGCACAGCAATGGGAATATAACTAGCCGCACAAGTCGAGCATGATGGTCGCTGGCATGGCTTCATCTAGCCGGTCTTACTGAAATGACCAGATACACAGAGGCACCGTTCTTCCTGGCACTTTATCTCTTCTCTTTCTCTTGCACCCACTCCCACTCTTCAGCATCCTCCAAGGCAGGGCCTGATGAGGACAACTGGCATGGATGAGGAGAGTCACATCCTTCAGTTCCCTTGCCTCTAAGGTGGCTGACCTTTTTCCTCCGTTTCCAGAGTCTACCTTCATGCTTCTCTCCACAGAAGCCAGGACTTGTCTCCAGTTATAATGGTGTGGACAACTATTCTCCCTGCATAATATGGATTAATATCACTTTAGACCTTTGTCTTTAGGGAGTCTCCTGTAACTCCTCTTGTACCCCAACCTAAATGGAAGAAGAAACAGGATTGGAATCTGAGTCAGAATGAGGAGGAGGGTGGGGCTGACAGATCAGTGGAAAGGGGTGTAGCCAGCATTGCTTTCCTGTCATGATTTCACACAGCTCAAATAATGGCAGACTGTCTCTAGCTGTCCAGGGGAGATAATGCATGCTTCTTCAGTGCTGAAGGGCATAGGGAGGCTGTGTGGTTCTTATGACCCTAAGTAGAGCAGAGAAGAAGTGGAAAATCCTTGCTGGAAGTCTCTAGTGGTAACAGCTATAGGAGAAATTGCTAGCACGCCATAGTTAGAATGAACAAGAATACTTGTTGACCTGACTGGGGTCCTGCCATGTTATCAGTAAGAGGCTCTGCTTTCTTCTGCTTCTAACTCTCCCTTGCATGGAGGCTAGTCTTGGGTCCCTTTCCCTTTTCACCTTGCTGAAGGCTTTACTGCTAACCCCATAGGCTACTGTTGATTGGAGGAGAGAGCGCTGTGGTGTGGGGTTATCCTGGGACAGTTCTTCCATCACTGTCTTATTGGAGCTAGAGGATATATGCCAACAGGAATTATATGTGATCATTGAATTCCATAGTTCTGTACAGAAACTCCAAGTGCATGTTAGGCAAAATGCAAGGCCGAGAGGCTAGCCATCTCAGAAAATGTTTACAAAATTAATTTATAACCCTTGGTAGGTTTCTGAGAGTTGAAACCTATTTCGGTAAACAACTCTTGGTTTTCTAATATACTTCATAGTTACACTGAATGCCTCATACATGTTTTTATCAAAATTTTCAGTGCCCTTGGACGGAAAATTGCTCACAAAATTGTTCAAATAGAACTGGCCTTCTGAAACAACCATATGATGGTAAATAATCTCTAAAGAGGATGCATAAAATTACACTACATAGCCTGGACTTTGGAACACCAGAGAGGATAAGGATCTGCTCTGCTCCAGCTGCGTGATCTCAGCTGCACTTTCCTCAAAGTAAAGCCAATGTAGTAGTCCCTGTTAAGGTTTTTATGTAGGTGAAGCCACACACACACACACACACACACACACACACGTATGATGTGCTTGGGCTTCCATGAGTGCATCATGATGGGTATCTGTGAGTAAGCGACCACTCTAGTAGAATGTGGACTATTCATGAGATGTTCTGTGGACTATATTACTACTCATCAGCTGATGGAATGAGTGGAACTGTACAACTCTGCATATGAAGGAGCACAGAGGAAAGGCATGCAGACTCCAGAAGTCAGGGCCTGTGGATGGCGACAGGCTGTGCTGATTGATTCTTATTGCTAATATTGTCATTTGAATATGGGTATGGCAGACTTTGAAAGAGGAACGATCAGACTTTGATCAAGTGGTGGGTCGAATGAACATTATTTCTACCTTATGTTGTTGGCTGTCATTTTGACATTCAAGGGCTGAGTCAAATCCTCCAGCTGAGGAGGGTTGGCATCATGTGGGCATCCCTTGGCCACACAGTCCTGATAGCTACCCTGTTAGATTGACGACAGGGGTTTTCTTGAGAAATGCATGTTTGCTGGTGATGTTTCAAAGAAATTCCACAAGTGGTGTAGTGGAAGTCATTATGACAGAACCTCTTAATGGAGAATATATGGAGGGCATGCTCTAACGTCCAGTGCAGTAAGTCATGTTTTCTGCAGGACTGGAAGTTTATTTTGTTTTTAATCTTTTACTTCTTACAAGCCAGCTCTGTAAACAGAATCTTGCTGGATCTGTTCTGTCAGCTCAGCTGAATCCCTGAAGCTTACAGTTTTTAGTGAAGTGTGAGCAATCTTTTACATTTTCTGTTTTTCATGTTCTAATTAAATGCGGTCCTGACAAGAGAATGAAAGTATTATTAGAGTTGGGATTATGGAAACACACACACACACACACACACACACACACACACACACACACACACAC
>JADRCD010141859.1:0-10981 GCA_019843815.1 Montemys delectorum | reverse complement strand
GTAAGAACAGTGAGTAAGTGAACAACAGTTTTCAGATCCCCAGGCTCCCCAGGAATGGTTCTGGAAAGTCCCCAGAGCCATAGCTAATCCCAGAGATACTCATACCTCTAGAGATAGAGCCAATCAACCAAGATAAAAATCACCTATCCCTTCTAATCTTCCTTAAATTAGGTTTTCAAACCATAGACCTTTGTCTTCCATTGTGATGGGTAGGAGACCCCTATATGCTGGGTTTCTGTAAAGTAAACACTCTTTGCTGTTGCATCCTATTTGAGTCTGCAGTATCACTCTTTGAGAATCATGGACCCTTACATCTACAGTACTGACTCAGAACTATGGTTTGAGAATGTTTGTTTATCTATGGGTGAATAGGGAGGAAGAGGAATGTGGTATGAAAAAAGCCTGGGCAAATCTTGTCTTAAGTGAACCATTACTGGAGAGTAATGCTCCACCTCCAAAATGTCTGCCAAGATGCTATTTCCAGCTGAAGAAAAAAAAATAAAAAAGTTAAAAAAATAAAATAAAAAGAAGAGCCTAAGTATGACACTTCACATTCAAATCCTAACAATGTTCCTACCTGTGCATGTCACTGCTAGATCTCATCAACTCTTTCAGTCTTTTAATCACAATTCTAGAAAAATTAGTAACTAGATGTTCTTGACAGACATGAAATATTTTCTTATGTACAGTCAATGTGTTTGTGTGTATGGTTGCATATACATGCCACTTATATTTTTATCATTGAGGATTGTATATATACATATAGTGATGCATTCATGTGTATATATGCTTATTTTTTTTGATTCACAGAATATTATAGCATGTGATTACACAGTATATTTCAGGATCATCCAAGCACATCATAGCAATGATGAAAAATCCAGGCTCATTGTCATTGCATAGATTTACTAATCCACATTATACATTCTTTCTGTAATAGTTACCCAGACCCTTGAGATTGTCTCATAAGGACCATCATAGCTATGAAAACACTCATTAGTCAATACCTTCTCTTCAGTTTTAGGAGTCAGTAAGTTAAACCTACTCTTTAGGAGCAAGAGATCATCAGAGGTGAGCTCATAGGATAGAAAGAAGTTGGATCAACTTTGTAGGATTGTCTTCCCTGACACGTTCACTGCCCCCAGCAAGCCCGTTTCTCTCTCCATTTGACCTGTGTCTACTTTGTTCAAATGCTGCTTTGTTCAAATTCTAGTTAGATTTCTTTGTAATCGACTGTATTCCCTCCATATTTTTTCAATTTTGAATTTCATAATCACTTATCAGACTGTTTATCTGTTTCTTCCCCTAATGTACCATCAAACATACTCAGTGAGACAAGAAAACTTATGGGCTTTATCTCAAAGTCTCTAGAGAAAGAGTGTTATGACAAACAAAGTAGAAGCCAAGAAAAAAAAAAAAAAAAACAAGATCCAGCAAATGATTAAGTCATATGACTTTGACTTCTCTCTTCTCCAGAATTCACTACTTGTTTTCATGTTCCAAAATCCTTCATAATCAGTTAGTTAGATTAATAAACCAAGTAATGTTAAGCACTGATTTGCCAGGAAAAAATAAATTTACTCAGTGATATTTTACTAAATCCTATAATTCTTCATGTAACAGTGTTATGGCTGTGACTAGCTTAAATCCAAATTTTCCTAAACAGAAAGGACAGACTTTCAGATTCTTTAAAACCACTTACACATCTTTCTTAAATGAGATACAAAGATATGTTTTTTATATTTGTTGTTATGTTTATGTTATTTTCCAACTTTAAGTTTTTGTGAATCTGTATCGTCTCTTAAGTCCAAGAAATTATTTGTCATGATACATTAATAGCCTTTCTTCTGATGTTACATTGTTTTCACAGGATGCTAGTTTTGCTTTTCTAACTGGAATCAGTAGCCACTAGGAAGCTATAGCCTGGTGTTAACCTGAGCCATGAAGCAGCAATCAAGGAAGCTTTGTTTTAGGGAAGTCCTTCCCCCAGAGGTTTTCTAAAGACCTTCTATTACAGTTTCTGATTCAAACAGATAAAGCTCTTAAAAACTTATAGCAGTACCACTTTCTCAGGGTGATCTGGATGCCCTTTGTGCTGTGAAGTCAATATAATTTTGTTTGTTTGTTTGTGTATATAAGACTCTAATTTGAGTGGAAGCATCTTTAGGAAGATTGGGAACCATGACAGGGAATTCACAAACAGATTAAGATTTATGAAGTAGGCCATATCTTTGTATTCAGGGCCTCATGTCAAAATTACCTATTGACTTTGCCAGAGCAAAGCCAGGGCACAGTGTCAGGAAACAGTTGTATGGTATTAATCATACTCAACAGTTGCCTTTGACAACAATGTTTGATGACTTCATAGACGATGTTTATCTGGACACAGCCAGATTTCGGCTGTAGGGACATTTCTAGAAATGCTCTAGAAATTTAATGTAGATATCCATAACCTGTATATAATTGAGAAGGAGTAGTTCCATCATTGTCTTTCTTGGAATCATTGAATTTCTTAGTATTTACATTATGATTCATAATAGTAGAAAAATGATGATTATAAAGTAGCCATAAAAGTTTATGGATGGGGTCATCACAACATGAGGAACTTTATTAAAGAGTCACACCATTAGGAAAGACGAGAACCACTGATTTACATAATCCTGTCCAAACTACCAGAAATTGTTACAGATTCTTTAAATATATCTATATAGTATGTTTTATGTGACACACGAGTCTAGAGTAACTTTGATAATATGAACATAATTTGCCTATACAGTTTTAGGGAACATCTCTTCCTTTTGGTAACAACATCTGTGAAAAGATATTGCATTACATGACAATTATTACTGTCCCCACTTTTATGGTGAATCTATACTGTCTCCACTTTTATGGTGAATCTATAAGGTCCATATGCATGAACATGTGAAAATTCTTGTGTTTGAGTGTACATGTGTGGGTATGTTTTGAGGCCTGAGACTGGTTTCTGTATATTTTCCACTTCACATATTATGGCAGTAATTCTCACTGGAAGGGAAAGTTGTTTAATGTTATTAATGTAGCTTTACTAGCTTACTCAGAGATTCTTGTATCTCTACTTCCTAAATAGTGGAATTACAGTCAGGCTACCACATTTACCTGGCCCTGCTGTACAAGCTGCAGATCTGAACGCCAGTATTACTGTCCCTTAGTTTTCTTCCAGGACATCTGGCAAGGTGTTTGCATTCACTTTCCTCCTCTTAGGAGCTTAAGGACAGCCATGAGCCTCCTAGCTTGAGGACTTTTGCAGAGGCATTTTCACAGCATGTAGTCGGACACAGCCTTGTTCTAAATCTCAGTGATCCAGCTGATTTAAATGCTCCCAGTGTACCAGATTGCACAAGGAGGAGCTCCCAGCATGGTGATACACTTGAAGTTCCTTCAGAGGAGCAGCTGCAGGGAAGGTAAAGGAATGTGGCCAACATGTGATTACAGCTAGGACAGGAACTTGTCCAAAACAAGGGAGTGTAGGCATTCCTTCAGAAGCCAGTGGCAACTGGGCTTTTTGGCACAGGCGTGTTGGCTGCAGATAACTAAACGTGGTAATCAGGGAAGAATTAAAGTTTCCAACCAGGCTCTAATTTCTGTAATATCTTACTCTCACTTGCATTAATTTCTGTTTTCTCTTTATGCTCTTATAAATGATTATAGTTGTTCATTTTTTTTATTTGTACTTTTTGTTATGTGTTACATTTTAAAATTTGATTTAGAGGCCAGATCTCATTCTGTGACCAAATCAAAAGGAAGCGGCCACTTTCTTTTGATTTCTTTTACTTCTTTTATTTGTTATTTTATTTACTTATTCAAATGTAATCCCCCTTACTGGTTTTTACTTCTCAAATCTCCATTCCATCCTCCCTCCCCTTGCCTCTATGAGAGTGTTCCCTACCTCTGTCCCTCCCTCACCCACTCCTGCCTCACTCTGGTAGCAGTCATCAAGCCTCCACAGGACCAAGGGAATCTCCTCCCATAGATGCCAGATAAGTCAATCCTCTGCTACATATGCAGCTGGAGCCTTTGGTCCCTCCATATGAACTCTTTCATTTTTTTTGAAGCTTAATTTGTAAAGTACATGTTAATTCTTTGTATGGTTTATAGTTAATACTGAGAAAATTCTGATGTGTATATTATAATTTTAGGCTTCTTTTCTCTTTTGTGGAATCGCATCACTCGTCCTTTAAATTCCGTCATTTTCTGAAGGGTTATGAGAAGAGGGCCTGAGGAGTGACTTCTGGTAAGGGAGGGCATTAAGAGTCTCACAGGACATAGACAGCACTGATTATTTTTTTAGCATCTGGTTCATTTACTTCTGCACTCTTGTCAGTCACTCATTTTGTTTGTTCCACAGTTCCAGGCAACCATCACTTTGTATTTAATGAATAGGAGGATATTTTGAAAATTCATCAAATTGCTAGCTTTTAACCAAGCTCTACATGGTTTGAGTCCTACTGTTTTGAGTGTTCTGCTTCTGACATTGCACCATGCTTTATCTAATCTATTTTGAGGAAAAAAAATAATATTAGCCTCAAAGGACCCCGTGAGACTCTACAATTATGCCTACTCTTCTTTGTGTATGTAATAAGTTTTGCTTCAATACTATTTATTTGATGGTGAGGGGGAATTGGGGCACTTGAGGACAGAGTTTCACTTTGAAGCCTAGGCTATCTATGCCTTGCAATTTACTTGTCTCAGCCACCTGAGATCTGGTGATAGTTTAATGTTTATAGAAATGCTTGATCATTTGTTCCAAATCTCTTATAAATATTTTAGGCAAAAAAAAATAACGTTTGTGAATTATGTAGTGTTGAGTTACTATATATTATATGACTTTGTAGAATTTGGTCCTGGTTATTCCTTCCACCCCATGCTCCCCAGAAATAAGACTCAGACTCAACATATACGTACAAAAACTTTGACAATACAGATAGACTCTTCTCTGACAAGAATATAAGTAAAAGTAACTCATTCATTTTAACCTACACTCTGCCAGGTGGCTGGTTACCTGTGCTCAAGTATGATATACTCACCTCCTCAAATCTTCCCTGGCTCAATCTGAGAATTCTTTTTGCCTCCCAAATGTCTCACTCTCTATCTTACCCTTCCTTATAGGCCATAAGTTATTTTTTTTACTTGACAGGTGATGCATTCACACAAGATATTCTCTACATAACTTTATCTTTCTTGATTCTAAAGCCAGAGCCCCATTGCCAAAGCTACCAAAGTTCTGATGCTGGCTGGAGGTGGAACATGACCCCTTGTCTATTACATTTTACATTATAGATCTTAAATTGAAAACCAAGAATTAGCTAATGATTAATGTTTCTTTAAAGGGACATTAAATATAAGGAAATTATTTTCATATAAATATGATCATTATAAATATTTGGTAAAAAGTAATTTGAACCAAAGAATGTTAACATAGTTATGATTATCTGACATTTATGTAATAATAAATTTAAATTAATATTTTGGTACTTTGTCCATAAATATTGAGACTTCAGTCTCAATATTAAGACTGAAGATTAATAGAAGAAAGATAATGATAAGAATGGATCAATTTGTATTCTACATGTTGATCCCCAATTGAACCAAGACCATTTTTTGAAAATGCTGTCTTTTTGCCAGTGGACTTTTTAGCACTTTTGTCAAAGATCAAGTGACCATAGGTGTGTGACTTCATTTCTGGGACTTCAATTCTATTCCATTGATCGTCCTGCCTGTCTCTGTATCAATACCTTTCAGATTTTATCACTATTGCTCTGTAATAAAGCTTGAGGTCAGGGATGGTGATTCCCCCAGCAGTTCTTTTTTTGTTAAGAATTGTGTTCGCTAATCTGTTGTGGTTTTTGTTGTTGTTGTTGTTGTTTTTTGTTTTGTTTTGTTTTTTTTTGTTTTTTTTACCTTTCCAGATGAATTTGAAAATTGCTCTTTCCATGTCTTTGAAGAATTGTGGTGAGATTTTGATGGGGATTGCATTGAATCTATAGATTGCCTTTGAAAGGATAGCCATTTTTCCTATGTTAATTCTGCCAATCCATGAGCATAGGAAATCTCTCCATTTTCTGAGATCTTCAATTTCTTTCTTGAGAGACTTGAAGTTGTTGTCATATAGGTCTTTCACTTGTTTGGTTAAAGTTACCCCAAAGTATTTTATATTGTGTGTGGCTATTGTGAAGGGAGTTGTTTCCCTAATTTCTTTCTCAGCCAATTTATCATTCACATAAAGGAAGGCTATTGATTTATTTGAGTTAAATTTATATCTGACCACTTTGCTGAAGTTGTTTATCAACTGGAGAAGTTCTCTTGTAGAATTTTTGTGATCACTTATGTATACTACTATATCATTTGCATATGATACCTTTATTTCTTCTTTGCCAATTTGTATCTCCTTCATGTCTTTTTGTTGTGGTATTGCTCTAGCTAGCACTTCAAGCACTATATTGAATAGAAATGGGGTGAGTGGGCATCCTTGTCTTGTCCCTGATTTTAGTGGTATTGCATCAAGTATGTTTCCATTTAATTTGACATTGACTGTTGCTTTGCAGTAATTGCTTTTATTATGTCTAGGTATGTTCCTTGAATTCCTGCTCTCTCCAGTACTTTCAGCATGAAGGGTGTTGCATTTTGTCAAATGCTTTTTCTGCATCTAAGGAGATGATCATGTAATTTTTTTCTTTGAGTTTGTTTTTATAGTGGAATATGTTAAAAGATTTTCATATATTAAACCAGCCTTGCATCCCTGCGATGAAGCATATTTGATTGTGGTGGATGATGGTTTTAATGTGTTCTTGGATTTGGTTTGCAAGAATTTTATTGAGTATTTGCATTGGTATTCATAGGCAAGATTGGTCTAAAGTTCTCTTTTTTGGTGGGTCTTTGTGTGGTTTGGGTATCAGAGTAATTGTGGCTTCATAGAACAATTTAGGTAGGTGTTCCTTCTGTTTCAATCTTATGGAACTGTTTGGGGAAAATTAGTATCAGTCTTCTTTGAATGTCTGGTAGAATTCTACACTAAATCTATCTGGCCCTGGGCTTTTTTTTTTGGTTGGGAGATTTTTAATGACTTCTTCTATTTCCTTGTGTGATATCAACCTGTTTAGTTTACCTGCTCTTGATTTAACTTTGGTATGTTGCATCTGTCTAGAAAACCAACCATTTCATCTAGATTTTCCAGTTTGTTTTTTTAAGTATAGACTTTTATAGAAGGATCTGATGATTCTTTTGAATTTTTTCCATTTCTGTTATTTCTTTTTCATTTCTTATTTTGTTAATTTGGATACTGCCTCTGGGCCCTTCAGTTACTTGGCTTAGGGGTTTATCTATCTTGTTGATTCTGTCAAAAAAACAGCTTTTGGTTTTGTTCATTCTTTGTATTATTTTCTTTGTTTCTGTTTGATTGGTTTCAGCCCTGAGTTTGACTTTTTCCTGCCTTGTACTCCACTTGGGAGAGTTACTTCTTCTTTTTTTTTTCTAGAGCTCTCAGGTGTGCTGTTAAGTTGTTATTGTAAGATCTCTCCAGTTTCTTTACCAGCACTTAGTGCTATAAACTTTCCTTTTAGCACTGCTTTCATTGCTGTCTTTGTTATCGAGTTGTGTTTGTTGTATGCAGCAAAATGCTTGATCCTGTTTGCATATCCAGTGTTAGTTATGTGTCTTCTTATAAGTGAGTTGATTCCATTAATATTTGAGAGATATTAAAGAGAGATGACTGTTGGTTCCTGATATGTTTGTTTTTGTAGATGGCTTTACATGCTTGTGGCTCTCTGCTTTTGACTTTTTTCTGAGATGCTTAATATATTGTCCTGTAGGTATTTTCCTTGTGTTGGAGTTTTCCTTCCAGGATCCTCTGTAGGGCTGGGTTGGTAGATAGATACTGTTTGAATTTGATTTTATCCGGGAATATTTTTGTTTCTCTATGTTGATTGAGAGTTTTGCTGGGTATAGTAACCTGGGCTGGCATTTGTGTTCTCTTAGAGTCTTCATGACCTCTGACCAGGCTCTTCTGGCTTTCATAGTCTCTGTCGAGAAGTCTGATGCAATTCTGATAGTTCTACCTTTGTATGTTACTTGGCCTTTTTCCATTGCAGCTTTTAATATTCTTTCTTTACTCTGTGAATTTAGTGTTTTGATAGTTATGTGACAAGAAGATTTTCTTTTCTGATCACATTTATTTAGTGTTCTATAGGCTTCTTATACCTTTATGCCCATCTCTTTCTTTAGGTTGGGGAAGTTTTCTTCTATGATTTTGTTGAAGACATTTTCAGGTCCTTTGAGCTGAATCTTCATTCTCCTCTATTCCGAATATTCTTAGATTTGGTCTTTTCATTGTGTCTTGAATTTTCTGGATGCTTTGGGTTAGGAGGTCTTTTTGTTTGTTTGTTTTGAATTTTCTTTGACAGTTGTGTCAATCTCTTCTACAATATCTTCTACACATGAGATTCTCTCTTCTATTTCTTGTATTATTTTGGTAACACTTACACCTGCAATTCCTTACCTCTTTCCTAGGTTTTCCATTTCTAGGTTTGCCTCCATTTGTGTTTTCTTTATTGTTTCTACTTCTACTTTTAGGTCTTGAATTGCTTTATTTAATCCCTTCACCTGTTTACCTGTATTTTCCTGTATTTCTTTCAGTGAGTTATTGATAGCCTCCTTAAAGCACTCTACTATCTTCATGAGATAGGATTTTAGAACAGATTCCTGATTTTCAGGTGTGTTGGTGTATTCAGGGATACTGTGATGGGAGAACTGGGTTCTGATGACATCCATGTATTTTGGCTTCTGTTGCTTATAGTCTTGTACTTGCCTTTCACAATCTGGATATCCCTAGTGTTTATTGGTCTGGGTGACTGTATGGAGTCTGCCTCTTTTGTCCCTGGGTTGCTTCAAGTTTCCTGGTAGGCCTGTGGCCCTGGCTAGATCCGACCACCTGTAGGGTCTTCCAACTGGGGGCTCTTCGGAGGGGCAAGAAGCTGATAATCTGTTGCCCTGGCTGCAGTAGATCTCCTGGGAACCTTCAGACAACTGCTCTGAGTGCAGCTGGTCCTCTAGGATGGATGAGTATATGGATTCTTCTGGGAGCAGACCAACTAGGAGTCTGCCCCAGTAACAAGGACAGGGCTGATGGGTACATTATTTCTAAATAATCATCTATACCATGATTTACTTACAACCAATTCAAATGCTATAACTGCTATGAACTAAGTGTTTGCTTATTAGGTCTGTAGTCAATTTACCTGTTAAAGGGGGATTCTACTTTTTAAAGTCAATTTTGTTTTTTGTTTTTTTTTTTTTTTTTAGAAAGTGTTCTGAAAATCTCACATTGGTCTAAATTTTACAATAGAGCTAAAGTTGGTCTCCAACATTCAGTCTTCCTCTTTCAGCTACCAAGTGACAGGATTGGAGCAAGGTGTATTGTGCCCAATGGAGACACATTTATGAAAAATTATTCATGAAAAATAAGTGAGATAGTCAGGTTTCTCTGTAAGTATATTAATGTCAGACATACAAAAATACAAAGGAAAGATGCCCTACCTACATTACATTTTTGTTTATTTAGCTTTATTTATTTGCATATTTATTTTGTCTATGTAGAACTCATATTTGTGGGTTCTTGCAGAGGCCAGAAAACCAAGGCAGATGTTACACTTGATTGTAAATTGCCTTACTCAGGTTCTGGGGACTGACCCATGTCTCCTGGAAGAACAGAAATTGCTCTTAAGCACTAAGTCATGTTCCTAGCCCCTGAATACTTTTAGAAAGGTATATCTTCTCTGTCTAGTAATGATAACTCTAAATAAATATGGACAATTGGTGCTCATAATACAGTTAATACATGCTAAGTCACTAGATGAGACTAAAATGAAAATACATAATAATGGAAACACCTCTTGTTTTGTAATAACATAAATACAGAATTGTCATGGGACCTAACCAGGGTTGTCTAAAAAACATCTAATATAACATGAAATGGAACAGAGCAGTCACCTAATGTTTCCCAGCTGTATCTGTTTCTTATTGATAGGTATCTAAATTTTACAGGGATTTTCAAAGGGTTAACTAATGGTCTCAATTAAGCTTTAGTTCACAGCCATTTCCATCAAAATACAATGTTTTCTAAACTACTAAAGTAATATATTATTTAGGTTTCTTTAAAGAATCATTAATATACAATTGTAAATTCTTGCTTTCTTTTGAAAATGTAATTTAAAAATTATAACCAAAATATAACTATGGAAAACCTGGAAATATAACTTTGAGATGATAAGTTCAGCTAAATTTTATAAATTTATAATGTTGTACAATGACCTTTCAGGGAGTTTTTTTGATTCCAGAAATATCTGTTCAAGTCTACACTGATTGAGTATTTGTTCTTTTTTGTTATTAATTAGTTTGGTGTGGGTTTTGATACAGGATTCTGCTGTGTACATCTGACTAAGCTATTAGCCTAGAATGGCCAAGATTTATAGTAATTCTATAGTTACAGGCATTAATCACCCCTCATGCCTTATTCATTGTATTTTGTTGTTGTTATTGTTGCTTCTTATTTATTTAAGCATAAGATAACTTTAACTCCTTTATTTTGGCAGAGTAAACAACTTATGATTATGCCTTAATCTTAAAACTGGAAAGGAGTCAGAAGGGCCAACTGCAAGACCAAGAATTCTCAATTGCCTTACTTAGTCAAAAAGAGAGTATTTGAGCAAACACAAATTCAGTAATTGAAATTATATGAACTTAACTTAAAAGGGCCCATTTAGTTGCTTTTTATAGCTAGTAGATAGGATATAATAGCTATGTAAAAGTATAATAATGTAACTTACTATAATAAAGATACCCTGTGATTTAATGGGTAATTTATACAGGAATTCCATAACGTATTCATAAACCATCCCTCTATAATTGATCAGCAAGAATATTCTTGCTAGATTTAAATATCAAATTTTGA
>JADRCD010141858.1:2122-18399 GCA_019843815.1 Montemys delectorum | reverse complement strand
CCCCCCCCCCCCACAGGAGAGGTATGTGATATTGGTCACATATTAGCAGCACCAAGCCTTCTTACACGCAAATAAAGATTCCCCAAGCTCTCAGCCCAAACAAATGAGAAAAAGCTGCTGTTAAACCCTGAATCACCCCCCAAACTGTATATAGATCCTATCCAGGGAATTAAAGGTGTGCAAAAGATCTACTCCATTGTCTGAGCCTTTTGTTCTAAGAGCTGTAACACTTGGGAAGAGGTCTGCTCTCCGAAAACTCGGCCTGAAGCTGGGCTGCACTCTACACTGGCTAGTCGCCCTCACATGGGCCCAGCTAGACCCCAATCAGTGCAGGGCAGCATGGAGTAACCAAGTGGCCTGGAAAGCACAGTGGAGAGGGAGATAAGGCCAACTGCAGCAGCAGAAACTGAGGAAGTGACTTCTCTTCCCCCGCCCGTGCCCTCTTCCCTTCACGGGAACTCTCACACCAGGCTGGGCCAGAGATCTCCATGAAAGCCTGTAGTACAGAGGCTCACACCTATCCCTACCAAAGGCAATGTTATTGACAACTATCCATGAAATATACTTTCAAGCACCAATGACCAAAAAATAAAAAATAAAAAAATCTAATTCAAATTACTCATAAAAGTGCTTTCCTAACAAACCACCTTGTAAGCAATTTGTTGACACCCATAACTAAGTGCTACTGTCAACTTTGGACAGACGGGTGTGATTTTTGCAATGGGTGGCAGTTATTGCTAAGACTTACAAGTGCTCAGAGTGAAAAGGATAAGTGCTCATCCCCAAATGGGAATTTTATATCACCCCTCAAATGCTCAGGGAACATCCCGCAAGAGGAGTCACAAGACTGTAAGGGCCACAGGAAGGAACGGAATGCTATAGAACACTCTTCTAGGCCCAGCCTCGCTGTTGGCCTCTTGCATTTTTCAGCAGCTGTGATTACAAGCACAAGACCTGCACAAGATTAGACCTGTCAATAAAGGGAGAGAGCCCTTCCCTCCCTGAAGATAGACATGCAGTTAATGGGTGCAGGGGAAGAGCAACATTTTCTTCAGCTGTAGAGCCATTGGTAATGTGTCAACGCCTTTACAGTGAACATTTCACCTGTGCCTCTGCCAGTGGTCACGAAAAAGGATGAGGGAGAGAAGAAGACAAAGAAAGGGGTGGGGGAGGAAGAAGGCAAAGGGGAGGAAAAGAAGCTGGAGAAGAGGAGGAGGAGAGGCCAGACAGTTGGGAGGAAGAAAGGCACAGGTCGAGGTGGCAAAGCCAAGAGAAGGACGGGGAGTGTACATAATCAAAACAGATCATACGCAAGTATAAGATGTCATAATGACCCACTGATGGCTGTAGTTAATACATGTAAATCAGAACCAAAAGCAAAGCAGTGCTTGCCTCTCGGTGCTCAACCACAGAGAAATGATTTATTGCACCAAATATGATGTATTAGCGCATAGCCATGTAAAATGATACTGAAAGTACTTTAACAAAATGGGGAAATCTTTATAATTTATTAAGAAGATGACAACTTGAAAAATATGGAGTCGTTAGCAGACAAAGCTGGGGAGTAGCGTTTTACTAAAAGTAGCTGTATGGAGAGCTGGTGATATCTTTCGGGTTTGATTCTTTAGTGTGTGTTTGAAACAGTGTTTCTCTGTGTAGCTCTGCCGGCTTGAACTCCCATTTAATCAAGGCTGTCCTGGACCACACAGAGGGCCGGCCTCTGCCTCCCAAGTGGGATTAAAGATGTATTCCACCGTTGTTTTAATTCCTTAAATTTTCTGTATTGTCTGATTGTTCTTTACTGTAATCCTACAATTTGGGCAATTTTACAAGGACAGCAAATACAGTTTTTCATAAGGAAATCATCTTGCTTTTAGCACCTTCGGTCTTTGCTTTCAATTTGCTTTGTTCTCTTTGCACACCTAGACAAGCAAAAATGGCAACCTGGAATAGGAGCCCCAGCAGTAGCTGAGTGTGGCTCTCCACATCTCAACAGCTCGGCTGTGCCCAGCGCTCGCCTGCGTTCTGCACATGCAACTGTCTGCTTAGGAGACAAGATGTTCTTTGTTCTTCCCCATGGCCACTATGGCCTTCCAACAACCCCACAGAATTACAGACATTTTGCCACCCATGACTCAAGAGTAATGTCTTCTTGTCATTGGCTCTTACAACATGTGACTCGACCATTCTTTCTTAAACTGTGATGTGAACCTTAAGTTCCCATGACTCTTGTTACTGAAAGTGACATCTCTCTGGTGAGCTGGATCCCAATTGTCCCTCAGTGTGAACGGTGCCAACCATGTCTCACTCTTTCCTCCTGCTTACCTTTGTCTAAATTAAAATCGCAGCGAGGGTTTTTTCCAACCTTTTGTAGCGAGGTTAGAAGGGGAAGGGGTGGGTTTTACTGGACACTGCAAGGAAGGTTCCTGTAACACCCACGTAAAGAGGTAATGAGGGAAAGCCAAAGCAAGCAGAGAGACTTAACACCAGCTGGAGTCCAACCAGGAAAGATGTTAACACCCCAAGCTTTCCATGAACTTCCCAACCAGGAGTCATTGGCCAGAGGGACCTTCATGATCAGAAGTTATTGCAACCTGGTTTCAAGCTCACTGGAAAGACGAGACAAGCTGTGCCCAACAGGGGAGGTTTCACTGAGATTAATCGATTAATTAATAACCACATTTCAACAGTTCAAGCTTACTTTGTGGGTGTAAATGCATTAGGAAAACCCAAAACCACAAACCTAGGAGCAATAGAAAAATAAAATAAAATAAGAACCCTGGATAGAAAGTTGTACTTTCAGAATTATCTTCATTTTCCTCTAAGCAGCTGGGAAGATGAAAATAAAGGTGCCACGGGAACCTCATAAACCAGAGGCTCTGGAAGGACTTGGTCACATTCTGCTGGGAAGGAAGGCATGTTTCCCAGGTCCACTGACAACTTGCTTTCTGTAATGTTTTGGGGAGGTAAGTCCAGGGAGAAACGGCCTTTTCAACTTTCATCTGGGCTCACCCACCTCGGCTTCAGGGTCTCTCAGACACGGCCACCGCCAAACCACCTTTGAACCAAAAACTCGGGCCTAGTAGACCACCTCAAAAACCGCTGACCAACCGAATACTCCAGGACTTGCATGACTTGGAGCCTTAAAGTATACAAACATCCATGAAAAGATCAAGGTCCTTAGTCAACTCTCTAGCTATGAGCTTTCAATTTCTTTCCTCGAGAATTTTTACTTTTCCCTTGTTATGAGTTCATTGTATTTCTCCCTCTCAAATCCATAGGTTGGATTTCTAAACACTAATACTTTGCTTAGAATCAGAGTTGTTACAGATATGGATGGTAACGATGAAGTCATATTATATGATAACTATATAATGATATAAAGAGGAGGCCTGTTATGGTAACTGGAACCTTCATAAAAACTGAAAATTTGGGCACAGTAAAAACTGAGACCTTTAATGACAAAAGCAGAGATTGGAGTTGAAGCACCTTCAAACCAAGATAACAAGGACTGTGAGCAAATATCAGAAACCAGAAGAGATATGGATACTCTCCTACAAGAGAAAGGACAACCTGCTTGCATCCCAATTTCAAATTTTTAGTCTCACTGTGAATGTTCCAGGCCCAAAACATATTTGTATCTTTCCAAACCATCAGAATTTATTAAATAATAAATAAAGTATATCAGGATTTTGAGCAGCAATGTGTCAAGTAGTTCTGGTTCCCTTGGAAGCTGAGCAAGGAAAACATAGATTATCTGGTCCTAATATTTAAGTTATTACATTTATTTGTGTCTATGTGTATGTGTGTGTATGTGCTGGGCACATGTATGTCACAGAACACATATGGAAGTCAAAGAACAACTTGTGGGAGTTGGCTCCCTCCTTCCACTATGTGCATAGTCAGGTTTGGCAAAGAGAGCACCTTTACTCACTAACCATTTCTCTAGCCGTCCACTACTCCCTATTAATATCAATTTCTAGGTCACACACACTTCTCAGATTATATCTCACACATTAACCCTATTAACTATTATCTATGTGTATGCTCATATGTATATATGTACATATGTACATATATAAGTATGTGTGTATGTATGTATGCATGTATGTATGTATGTATGTATACATGTATATAAGTATCAGAGAGGCTACAAATGGGTAAAGAGCCTAAAATAGAGTTCAAAGAGTTCCTAAAATATACCAAGCATAAGAAGGAGATTGAAACAAAATGTCTGTGGAAATAAAATAGGGAATTCTCCAGCAATTTTGCTGGGGACCTCTGTGGAGTCAAGATACAGGTCAAAGTTGAACTGAGCCTCCGCATCAAGTGGAGATCATGGAGGCTCACAGAAGCAGAGGACATGGCTGAGCCAGAAGGAAGATTGAGCAGGCAAATAGATGGTGAGTCCAGAGGGACACATGGGCATGTGGATAGGTGACGGCCCAAGTAGCTGCACCAACGGTGAGGACAGAGCCGAGCTGAAGCCCTGGACAGTAGGGAGCCCCCTGCTCAGCAGTCCCAACACACACCCTGATTGCTCAGTGCTAAGTGTCCTCCTTTTGATGGGATCCAGATGAGGAAGCTGTACAACTCTATGTATCATGAGTTCCCAGGCCTGTATCTCCTGCTATGACTTTAACACACCTGTGTGCTCATATGCTTCCAGTGTTCTGGAATCTACAGGTTGCCCTTTTACTTTGAGGAATAAGTTGGTTGTCAGTCTGGACCTCGTGGGTGTTGTCCATACACCCACTAAGAAACGCAGTTACCAAATAGGCTCAAAAAGCCCCTTGTAAAATGGAGTCTCTCAGGGTACCACACAACCAAGACAAAACAGAGCAAAAAGCATATTCTACACACAATGGAATGACTTAGAGCAGGATACAGCCTGATTTTAACACCTTCCTGGGACCTTACTCTAACACATTTCTGTTATATCTTTGTCGCCTAATTTTTGTTGCAGTCTGTTGTAGGCTTGCCCAGCTGTCAGCCATCATGGAAAAGCTGTGACTTTGGCTCTATAGTCATAGCAATTAAAATCAGCATACTAGCTCAGTGGCAGCTAGCTCTAAGGTGATGCTCACAGGACTAGGAAAATTCCCCCCAAATTCATCTGGCTTCTCAATTGTCCTTGATCTTGAGAGATAAAAGACTGGCTGAAGGCAGGAATCCATGATACAGCTTCTATGAATTAATCATCTACCATGCAGATAATCTGTGTCCCCCACACTCCTGTCAGAACTCCACACCTGTAAGTCAACCTGATAAATCCATTGGGCCATCCAACTTATCCAGCTAGGCTTTGATGAAATGGTTGTTTTGGTTTGTCATTGGTGCCCTATGTGAGATCATTAGACTTTTCTTCACATATCCCCCAAGAAGAGAAACTAAGGACAGCCCTAGGAAACTACCATGGTAATTGATTTAGTTAGGGTTTTGTACTGGCTAGTTTTGTGTGTCAACTTGACACAGGCTGGAGTTATCACAGAGAAGTGAGCTTCAGTTGGGGAAATGCCTCCATGAGATCCAGCTGTGGGGCATTTTCTCAATTAGTGATCAAAGGAGTAGTGCCATCCCTGGGCTGGAAGTCTTGGGTTCTATAAGAGAGCAGGCTGAGCAAGCCAGGAGAAGCAAGCAAGCCAGCAAGGAACATCTCTCCATGGCCACTGCATCAGCTCCTGCTTCCTGACCTGCTTGAGTTCCAGTCCTGACTTCCTCTGGTGATAAACAGCCATGTGGATGTAAGCTGAATAAACCCTTTCCTCCCCAACTTGCTTCTTGGTCATGATGTTTGTGCAGGAATAGAAACCCTGACTAAGACAGGTTTCATTGCTGCAAAGAGATAACAGGACCACGGCAACTCTAATAAAGATTATTTAATTAGGGCTGGCTTATAGTTTCAGAGGTTCGGTGTATTGTCATCATGAAAGCATGGCAGTGTGCAGGTAGATATGGTGCTGGAGGAGTCATGAGTTCTACATCTTGATCTGAAGGCAGGGAGGAGGAGACTGTCTTCCACAGACAGTCAGGGAAAGCATCTCTTCTACCCTGGGAGAAGCTTAAGTGTAGGACCTCAAAGCCCACACCCGCAGCTACGTACTTCCTCCAAGGCCACGCCTACTCCAGCAAGGCCACACCCCCTAACAGTGCCACTTCCCGTGGGCCAAGCATCTTCAAACCACCACCGTGACCTATTGCTAAAATGAGTTTGATGATCTGCCCGCAGACATGCTTGTTAGAACAAATGGAGGGGGGTAGCACGTTGATAACTCACTTCATTTAAAAATAAACTTGTTACTTTCAATAACAAGTTACTTGAGATAAATTTCCACGAGGTTTCTCAAATAACTAATTAATGAGGGAGCCAGTAATATATATATAAAAAAAAATGCTCCAAAAGAGAATGGAAATACAGATGCAAGGCTATGGATACCAAGTGAAGTTTCTATGAGACTATGTCAGGGAGAACCAAGTGTAAGCAGTCTTGGTGGCACACACTTAGAATCCCTGGACTTGGGAAGGTAGGGTGCCTGTCCCACCTTCTCATAGGTTCAAGGAACCCACCATAATCCTCATGTTTGCATGGTAAGGGTTTCACCAAGTGAGCCATCTCTCAAGCTCATTTCAATTCTTCTTTACTTCCTTATTTGCATTTATGAATAATACTACAGTAATCTACATATATGTTTTCATTCCTTCTACGACTGGCTTCAAAACAATCCCTCAGATAAAGTAACTGTGACAAACACTGTTAAATATCAGAAGCTTTGTGCACACCAAACCATCTACGTTCACCACAACGATGTAGGCTGTCTTTTGACCTTTTTTAACTTAGGTATTTTTATGTGTACAAGTGTTGTACCTGCTTGTATTTAAGTACACCAGAGGCCAGAGGAGGACATCATAATCTCTGAAACTGCAGTTACAGATGATTATTAGTTGCCATGTGAGTGCTGGGAATTGAAGCCAGGTTCTCTAAAAGAGCCGCCAATGGGGGTGGAGTGATGGCTCAGAGTTTAAGAGCACTGACTGCTCATATAAATAAGATAAACAAATCGTATTTAAAAAATGAACCATCTCTGGCCCTTTTTGCTCTTTTTTACATGAATGTCACCCAAAGACAGAGTCATTTATTTGGCTAGAGTTAACCCAGAAAAACAGGTCTGAGTGATGCTTTTGCTCTGTGACTCAAAGACAATTTATGCAGTGTGAGAGTTGTTAGTGTGGCCACTGAAAGGCCATAGAGACATCCAGGACCAATGGATGTCCAAGAGCTCCATGATGCGCCAAGAGCTCCCTGGACCCAGAAAGAGGAAGAAGTATAATCCAGTCAGGATCTCGTCAAGAGGAATCAGAATTCTTATCTTGCAAAGATTTGGGTAAAAGAATTTAAGGACTTGAAAGTAGAAGCTGGCTGTGGTGGCTTCCACTTAAAAATCCTAGCACTGGGGAGGCTGAGGCAGGAGGATTTCCATAAACTGGAGAGGTTGCTCAGTGGTTAAGAGCACTGACTGCTCTTCTAGAGGTCCTGAATTCAAATCCCAAAAAACACATGGTGGCTCACAACCATCTATAATGGAATCTGATGACCTCTTCTGGTGTGTCTGAAGACAGCTGCAGTGTAGTCATATAAATAAAATAAATAAATCTTTAAAAAAAATAAATAAATAAATAAAGAGCACCCAGTGCTTTTAACCACTGAGCTATCTCTGGCCCTTTTGGGTCTTTTTTACATGAATGAAGTATAGTGAAATGCATTGACTAAAGAAAAGCTACTAAGCTGGCCTGGAAACTCCTTCAATAACTCATCCAAGTGTTTTCTCCAAATATGCACTAGCTTAGCTTCTTTGTTTACAGTCTCCACTTTGGAATTCCTGAAAGTGGTAAATAGGCGTTTAGGGATGACACAGTAGCTTTGGCCTAGAATAAACCACCCTGTGAGGTGGTAGCAACTGGCTTGCATAGGCCAGAAATTCTCATTTGAACTTCTGTCCTATTTCTTTGAAAATCAAAAATGAGAAATAACTATCTTATAACATTTTATATTTTTCTGGATGACAGTATTGCCAAAAACATAGTTGAGAGATATAAATAGTAAAAAGATTGGAGAAAAGAATAGGTAAAATTGCTTTAAATCAAGTTGCATCTAGATGTGTTCATTTGATGGAAAATAAAACTTTTCAACAAGAACTACGGAGCAGATGGTGGCAACTGCAAGGAGTTGGAGGCTGAACGATGACTCGTGGTTCTCAGTTCATCTTTTATGAGGGAGCAGATGGTTCAATGGGTAAGGTACTTGCCACACAAGTATGACGGCCAGAGTTCAAACCCCTAGCCCCTACATAAAAGCCCCACCTATAAGCCCAGCCTTGGGAGACTGAAAGAAAAGGTCCCTGGAGCAAACTGTCTAGAAGATTAGCTGAGTCAGTGAATTCTGGATTCGAGTGGGAGACCCTGCCTCTGTATAAAAGGTAGGGAGGGATAGAGGAAGACACCTAATGTGAGCCTCTGGGACACACACTCCACACACTGGCACACACGAGATACAGAAAAGGAGAGAGGGAGGGAGGAGAGAGAGGGAGGGAGGGAGGGAGGGAGGGAGGGAGAGAGAGAGAGAGAGAGAGAGAGAGAGAGAGAGAGAGAGAGAGAGGAGAAAGAGATCTTCCTACACACGGTAACATGCTCACACACAAGAATGTACACCACACAGACATATACATGCAAACAAAACATAACTTTTAAGAGTCACAGAAGCTGCCTCTTCCCCTTAAGGGGAAGGATGCTTAATGGGTGGATGCATGAGCCCACCGCACGTGATTCTTGACTCTGGCTTCCCGGTGAAATGAGTTTCCTGCTCTGAGCCATCCTTAATTTGGCTCCACGTGACTTTCCTCTGTTTAGGTCAAGTGTAAGAAAGAATTGTCCTGTAATCACCATACATTTAATACGATATAATGAACACGCATATAGTACAAGGTCACGCCACAAACTTCACACTCAGATCGAGAGAGGAACAACAATCCTTTTTTAACATTCATCTAATCCCTCACACCAAGGAAGGATGGCTCCATCTCTTCATACTTAAAAGTGTGCTCTATCCTTGTAGGCTACCTGCTCTGCCAGTCTCCTCTACAGTCTAGGGTCTGGTTGGATAAGGGAAAGCATGAAATTTCATCAGAGGTAAGAGAACTTCGGTGCCTCACACATGTGTAAAGACAAAGGTCTTCTCTTGATACCTTGGAAGCAGTTGAATCAGTTTGGCCCCAGTTCATTTTCTAACAATGCCTATTGACAAGTGACTAATCATTCCTAACCTTGTGGGAGTATCATATAAAAACAACTGCCAAAATCAGTGAACTTAGCCACAGATTATCCACAGGACTTCCATGTTGCTGCAGCCCCTCTGTCCCAAGCCCATGTCTCCAGAACTCTTATTTACTTCTGTTCCAGTTTGATTTCTGTGGCTGCGATAAATACCACAACCCAAAACAACTTGGGAAAGAAAAGATTTATTTGCTTTATAGATTACTGGGAATCCAGGGCAGAAACTAAAGCAAAAAATGGTAAAGAAATTCGTTTCACTGGCTTGCTTCCCCCAACATGCTTTGCCATTGTGGTGGTTTGAATGAAAATGGCGGCCATAGGCTCATAGGAAGTGGCACTATTTGAAGGTGGGGTCTTGTTGGGGTGGGTGTGGCCATTTGGGGTAGGTGTGGCCTTGTTGGAGGAATGGCAGTGGCATTGGGGGTTTCAGAAGCCCAAGCCAGGTCCAGTGGCTCACTCCACTCTCCTTTCCTGCTGCCTGGTGATCCAGTCATTCTCAGCGGCCTCTCCAACACCGTGTCTGCCTACCTACCACCATGCTTCCCACATGACCATAACGGACTGAACCTCTGAGCTTAAGCCAGCCCCAAGTAAATGCTTTCTTTTATAACAGTTGTCGTGGCTATGGTGTCTCTTCACAGCAATAGAACACTGACTGTGACCCTCCTGCCTGAGGGCTGATTTTTCAGATCCTGCCTGCCTCAGTTAACCACACCTCTCTGCCTACCTCCTGCTAATTGCCACACCTCTCTCCAAGTGCCAGTTACGCCGGAAGTCCCGCCTCCAGAGACTGAAGGAGAAGTTGCTGATTGGACCAGGTTGCTGACGAACTTGGGGGAGGGGTTTTGCCTTACTTATTCTACCTGTTGATTGGTAACAAAGAGGATTGAATGAAAGATGGCTGATTTAAACACATCTGTGTTTGGCTAATTTTTACGAACCTTCTACGTGGCTTAGGTATCACAAAACGGCTTTCCAGATCCTTGTCCCCATTCCAGAAAACCCATTCGTATTTGTGGCTGCTGGACGGCAACAACTGACTAAGACAGCCATCTTTCTAATATGGGCCAGGCCCACCTGCCCAGACAATGGTACCGTCCACAGTGGGCTGCATCCTCCCACATCAATTAGCCATTAGTAAAATGCCTAACAATCTGATAGAAGCCATTCCTCAACTGAGATTCTGCCTATACACACACACACACACACACACACACACACAAAGAGAGAGGGGGGGGTGGTTTGAGTCAAAATTTCACAAAAAAAAAAAAAAAAAAAAAAAAAAAAAAAAAACACCAACCACTAACTATGACACCCTCTCATCGCCTTAAATACACCTCAAGTTCCTCTTTCCCTCTCCAGACACCACCCTTCACCTGATTCTTTCCCTGCCTCACATGTTATGTGTGGCTCAGGCCCAAAGCAACGTGTTAGGACAGACCTGAACACACAACTAGATCTATGCCAATGCTTTTAAAGGCTCCCTCAAGGCTGAGGCCCGTGAGAGTAGAGCAGTACTGAAGTACTGCCTTACTTGCCCCTCTCTTCGAACCCTACTATCACCGGCTCTACAGGGACATCATTGGATACTCTCGCCTCACCTAATACCATCCTTCACAGACTTCTGTAAGAGTCTCTCTCCCACGCTACCTAGTTGGGCACAACAGTAACAAGATATCGCTTCACATATCCATGGGACAATGAGGCAGCATCCACCCCTGCATATCCACCCTGGAACTTCCCATGCCTGTTTGTAAGGCTTGCTGCTAACTTTATTAGCCACTCCACAACTATATTGCTTCTATCACAGAATGCCAGCCTCTTTTTATGAATGTAGCCATTCACGCTGTAGTCTTTAAACTGCTTCTTTAGACCGTGAGCCCATTGTTTTCATTAACTGTCTTATTTCCTATGGATGCCTGTGTCTTTGAGTCTTGGCTATGATGTGTCTTTTTATCTTCTGTGCTGCCTAATTTTATGTCAACTTGATACAAGCTACAGTCATCTGAAAGGAGGAACCCTCAACTGAGAAAATGCCTCCCGAAGATCTGGCTGTAAGGTATTTTTATTAATTAGTGGTTGGTGGGTGGTCCATCCCTGGGCTGGTGGTCCTAGGTTCTATTAAAAAAAACACACACACACAAACTATAAATATAGCTATCTCCTGAGAGGCTCTGACAATACCTGACTAATACAAATGTAGAGGCTCACAGCCATCCATTGAACTGAGTACACGGTCCCCAATGAAGGAGTTAGAGAAAGGTTCTATGGAGCTGAAGGGTTTGCAGCCCTTTAGGATGAACAACAATATGAACTAACTAGTACCCTCAGAGCTCCCAGGGTCTCAACCACCAACCAAGGACTAAACATGGTGGGACTGATTGTTCTGGCAGCATATGTATAGTAGAGGATTGCAAAGTCGATCATCAATGAGAGGAGAGGCCCTTGGCCCTATGAAGGTTCTGTGCCCCAGTGTAGGGGAATGCCAGGGCCAATAAGTGGGAGAGGGTGGGGTGGCAGGCATCAGGAGGGGAGAGGCAACAGGAGGTTGTTCTTGTTTTTGTTTGTTTGTTTACTTTTTGGAGGGGAAACTGGGAAAAGAGAAATTTACATGTAAATAAAGAAAATATCTAATAAAAAATGAAAAAAAAAATACAAACTGAGCAAGCCAGTAAGCAGCACCCCTCCATGGCCTCTGCATCAGCTCCCGCCACCAAATTCCTACCCTGCTTCATTTCTTGTTCTTACTTTCTTTGATGATGAACAGTGATGTAGAAGTGTAAACCAAATAAACCCTTTCCTCTCCAGGTTGCTTTTGGTCATGGCATTTCATCACAGCATTAGTAACCCTAAGACAGCTTCCTTCTGTCCCGTTTGTCTCTTAACCTGGTCTATGAAGTCGTGGACTGAGCAGACATTCTTGATTTTATTCAAGAGCCAATAACATCTCTCCTGGTGATTTTTTAAATTCTTTTATGAAAAGTCTTGTGCCATCCCTTGGTCACAGAAATATTTCCTTCTATTAGCTTTATGGTTTTTAACATTCCATGGTGTCCTAACTAATACACCAGAGTTGCCTCTGTATATAGCGTAGGAATCCAAATTTGTTTAGCTTCACTGGGCAAGAGTTTCTCCAGTGTCACCAAAACAAGCGGTCTGTCATCTTTTTTAAGACACACCTTTATCTGCCAGGTGTGTGCTAAGTACCATGCACACACAGGATAGTTCTGAGTTCTTTTCATTCCCATTGCCATATTTGCTCTTTAAATAATCACATTTAGCCAGGCGGTGGTGGCACACACCAGCGCTTGGGAGGCAGAGGCAGGCGGATTACTGAGTTCGAGGCCAGCCTGGTCTACAGAGTGAGTTCCAGGACAGCCAGGGCTACACAAAGAAACTCTGTCTCAATAAATAAATAAATAAATAAATAAATAAATAATCACATTTAACTCTGTTATCACCCAGCACATTAATATATTGACCTGGCAAATTCTTTCTCTGTGCTTTTCAAATATGAATTAGTTATTGATAGATTCCTACCTTTTCTAGACAGATTTTAGAAAACTCAAGTGAAAATTTAACTAGGAATGTATTAAATGTGTTTAGTTTGAGGAATATTAACATCTTATTTTACTTCTTCAAATCTTATATGTGTTTGTGGTTTTGCACACCACTGGGTGTATCTGCAAAAGGGCCAGAAGTGGACATTGCTTGTCTTCTTTAATTTTTCTCTTTGAGGATCTTTCATTGAGCCTAGAGCTTGCTCTTTGGGCTAGGCTGGCTGGCCAGTGATCTCCCAGGATCCTCTTTCTTCTGTTTCCCAGCCCTGGGATTACAGGTACACACTATCACAGCACCCCTCCTAGCTTTTGCTGAAAATCCCAACTCGGGTCTGGGCCAGCCCCTCAGCTTCAAATATTCTGTTTTGAATGGGGGTTTTAAATATTCCTCCAGAAAGATAACAGTATCTTCTTCGTGGGACTGTCTTCATGATTTCTTCATTTGGGTCGAGATTACGAACAGCATCTCAGCTAAGCGTGGTATTTGTACCTACACTCCCAGGATTCGGGGGAATGAGGCAGGGGATCTGGAGTTCAAGGCCAGCCTGAGCTATAAAACTCACTATGCAGCCTAAGCTGGCCTTAGGCTTCACATTACTTCACATGTGCCTGTCTCCATCTCTGACATGCTGGGATGACTGTGTAAAGGACAAGACATAGCTGTTAACCATTATTTTCTTTAAAAAGACTTTCCTTCTGATCTCTGACATTGCCACTTCAAGGTCTGTTGTCAGTCTCACTAGCCCTCAGTTAATCATCTCTCCGCTGCCCGGTTTTTAAGTCTCTCTTTTACTGTTCTCTTTTGGTGCTTGGGAGGTTGAGGAGGCCGAGCGCAGGTGTGGATTTATTTGTTTGTTATGTTGTCCTTGGCGCTCATCACAAATCCAGACTTCTGAGGGATGGTGATTAACTGCCTCTGAGGAGTTCCGCTGAACCAAGGAGCCACCATCCTCGTCTGGAAAGTTGAGTGTTTATCCTTAGCTCCCACACTGAAAAATGATATGACTTGACCTGCATGGTCGTCACTCTTTTGGCTCCTTAGTAAGGTTCAATAAAAGTAACATGTGTGCGGCTTCTTCTGGCCTTGGAACCAGAGTTCAAAACGTCATGTTACTGAACTGCGAAGAGAGTGACCCTCAAATTCCCTGCCTGCACCCCTGGGAGTTAATCACTCAGTCCTCGCCCCCTCCTAATCCCCCCTACTGCCCCTGAGAAGCGGAGTGTGCCTTTCCATTGCCTTCCGTTCCACCATCACCAGCACTTGGCTCAGCCAGGACACCTTTCCCCTAAGGTTAGGCCGACTTCTCGGTTCCACCCACGCTTTCCCCTGCAGCTTAAAGCCTGTTTTCAAGTTTCACACTTTCTAAAATCTAAAACCTTTCTTTCCCCTGTCCTCTCCTGGCCCTCGAGTTCACCGCGGCTCTTTTCTCATCCTCCTGCCCAAACTTCCTGCGGGAGGGAGGCTTGTGTCTCCTCACCCACCCTGCACATCTCTTCCATCCATCAGAGCCCAGCTGGACTCTGGCTACTTCTCCGTTTACTGAAACTTCTCCAGGCAGGGCTGCTAATGACTTCCTGACCTCCAAAACCAGCAGAGTCTTTTCAGGACAAATCCTGTTTTGGTGTTCTTAAGCTTTGGACCTGTTTGCTAATTCACCCTTAACTTCAGGGTTACCACTCAAGAGTTCTGTTTTAACGGATCGCTCTTCCCTTGGACTGCTTTTCCCTCTGTACTACGATCGTCTCCCTCCCTTCCTCCTCCCCACGCTCCCCTACTACTACCCCAACCCCCCCTGTCCCCGCCTTAAGTGAGGGGAGTCAATGGAGTCCCCCTCCACTCACCTCTGCTTCCCTGTCTCCATGTCTCCAGCTAGCACTCAGTCTGGAGGCTCTAACATACCTCTCCCCTGAGTCCCGCCTCTCTCAGAGCTCTCTCTGAGATCCAGTTTTTAAGACATAAACTGGTAAACTGTTGTATTTATCTGGATCCCTCCACACCCCAACCCCAAACTCAATGTATCCAAACAATCCCTTTTTCCTTTTATATTTTCTCTTTCTTTTTTATTCCCCATTTTGGATAAGTTGCGTTGTCCAGAGTTAAAACATAGCAACTCTCTACTCCAATGTTGCCCACTAGAATATTTTGTGATACTGGAAATGCCATCTCTTATCTGTGTGACATCGCTGGCTATGTACCTAGCAACATCTCCAAGCGCTTGCAACTTGTACTGCCTAAAAAGTTGCTACTCTGCTTCCTGAATTTCTACACACATCAAGAAGACCAAGATAGAACCGACACCTCCCGAGCATTCCTACACTTTTCACAACACATCCCAGCATTCAGTGCTGCGGCCTGCATTGGTTGTCTATTGTCTTGCACTCTGCCAGAACATGAAACATTTTCACTCCTGTGCATTATTGAATGAGCATATACTCCCAACGATTCCTGACCCTGTTGCTTAAGACAGCACATACTTGAGTCACAGAACAGGGAGCTATTAAATTGGTACTGACTGATCTGGAAGCTTCGGCCCTCCTGGATAGCTTTCATAGTTCCATAGTGTGGTTGTCATAACTTTTGTGTTTTATAAAATGGCTGCTGTGTAATGTGGCAGGAAAGAGCACCTCACTCAGCAGCCTGGCCAAATGTCCCCTGAGCAATCAAGCCCATGAGACAGACCTAATATAAAGGCTTATTGGTGGAAAGGAAACTTGGGGGAGGGGTAGAGGCAGAGAAATGAGAGGAACAGAAAGAACAGAAAGAGAGAGGAGAGAGAGGAGGAAGAGAAGAGTTGGGGATGATTGGAAGAAGGGTAGAGAAGCAAGCTGTTGCTAGGTAACTGTTGGGTGGAGGCTAGAGGAATTGCTAACAATAACTACTACAAACGGAATGGCTTACACAATTGAAGCTGGCTGTCTCATTATTGGCTTCTCTTGTCTTTTTGACTCTTGGCAGTCTAAGTATAATCTGTAACTAGGCATGGTGGTATAGGCTGTGATCCTAGTTACTTGGAGACTGAGGCAGGAGGATCACAAGTTCAAGACCAGCTTTGGCAACTTAGTAAGACCCTGCCTCAAAAATTAAAAGTAGGAGTTTGTGAAATGGCTCAGTGGTTCACAGCCATGGCTGCCTTTCAGAGGACCTAGGTTCACTTTCCAGCATTCGAAACGAGCAGCCTGTAACCACCTACACCTCAAGCTCCAAGGGAGCCCAGTATTCCTCTGGCCTCCATGGGTACCTGAACTCATACACCCACACACATAGACACACAGGACATTATTTTAAAGTAAAAATAAATCTTTAGGAAAATAAGAGAGAAAGAAAAAAATAAAGAAGGAAAGAAAGGAAGGAAGGAAGGAAGGAAGGAAGGAAGGAAGGAAGGAAGGAAG
>JADRCD010141857.1:8737-33053 GCA_019843815.1 Montemys delectorum | reverse complement strand
GGGGGGGGTGTCTAGGGTGGTAGCATTCCTAGCTTGGGAAGAGAGCTCAGGAGGTTGGGTTAGTAACTGCTCTGAGCTCCTAGGTATTACCTGGCTTTGATGGAAAGAAATTATAGCTAGCGCCTCTCCTCCCAGCCAGCTAGGGGGCATTTCTTAGCGTCTTTAGCCCAGTCTTACCAGAGAGGCACTGTACAGACAATGCACACTGGAGACCTGTTGGAGTGGCTCTCTGGCTCTGATGCGGTGAATACTGTGAGCCCACTGTGATGTGATCTTGGCTTTGATTATTCTGCACCCAGTGTGCCACCCTCTCCTTTCCTCTTTATTTGTGTCCAGAGCTCCCTGATGGGAAACCAGTTCAGACCCTGGGCTGCTGTACAGGGTTCATTTCTTTCCCTTGACACCTTCTTTCCTCGTTCAAAGCCCTATTCCTCCCTCCCCATGCACATGTGAATCCACCTTCCTGCTTTGTGCTTGTATTCACCAGCCCATTCACCCTCAGATTTGCAGCACACTACAAAATCAATATAACATGAATTTAACGACAGCTGGATGATTAAGTGTTATTTATATTTAAGAGCGGTATTTAAAAAAGACGGCGTGCTAATAAATCAAAGGGCTGTTTGGGAGATACACATGATAAGGGCAATTGCCCTGGAGGCTCCATTGAACAATGCTTGGTCCACACAGAACCCCTCAGACACTGTCTCTTTAAAGGCTAGTCCTTACTGTTCCCTCCCCCTAAACACCCACCTGATCCCCTCTCACTGTCCTGACTTACTCTGGGTTTCCCTCCCACCCTCTCTTCCCAGACTGCAGACATTCTAGTTATGACAGGAAGGTGGAGCCAGCAAGGAGACTGAAGCCGGCTCTGCCGCTAAGTGGGGAGAGGTGGATCTGAAAAGGGAAGGCGAGCAGGGGTCTTGATTCCCCACTGGAGGTCAGTTCCAGACGAAGGAGGCTGCTTCTCCACTTGCTGTGAAACAGAGCAGCTTCTAGAAAGCCCTGAGTGAGAGCCCTGTCCTATGGCCAGGAGGCATCAGCGTCCCCAGGGAAGCGACTGTGAGAATAGTAGTATTGGTTATAGCCCTTATGAAAACGCAGGAACGGAAAATAATACTGATTAACGGCAATCGTGGTAGCCAGTGTTCATGAAGCACTTTCTTTGATCTCAAATCATCTGAGTGCTCTAGATGGGGTTGCACCTTTACTCCCCATGAGCACCCAAAGAGGCAGTGGCGACTGCAGTCCCTGTATCCTCCTGAAGGAACTGAGACGAGGGGGGTTAAGGACTTTGTCCAAAGTCACACAGCCACCAAGTGGTGGAACCAAGTCTCCGTGCTAAGCAGTCTGACTTGGCTTCTTGCCATGTGAGGATATAGGTACCCAGTATGTTGTCTCCCCTTGCTAAGTGAGTGGGGGAGTGTAGTGGGAGTTGTGCTTTCTCCTTTGGGTTATCTCTGACCCCTATTCTTTGAGCTTCAATTTCCTTATTCATTAAGGTGATAGAGTCTTATCTTTGGCTGGATGGTGGAGTAAAAAGTTGCATGGGCTCTTTCTAGAAGACCATTCAGGTTGACTGTTACTTTACTTGGAATTTTCTCTTTTTCTCTGTGGAAAACACAAAAGGTGTGGGTGAGGGAATGAATGAAGTCTCTCTGTCTTTGCTTTGGATTTCAGGAAACTCCAGAGATGGTTGGGGTCTGGTTCTTTCTCGTGAGTATTTCAAATTGCTGGTATTGTGGAAATGACACTCACTGAATGCTGAAAGTAGCCTGTAAGGTGGGGATTGTGGATTACCATTTTGATGGCATAAGAACTTAGGCTGAGATGACAGTTAAAGATGCCCAAGGCTCCAGGTTGCTAGGCAACAGATGGCCAGTTCACTCTAAGGCACAGATTCATGCGATGACACTGCTCACAGGTGGTGCTCTGTAGTTGTTCTTTCATTCATTCACTGGCTCTCAGGATCTAAGCTTAGGATCTAGAGGCAGGAAAATGTCATGTAATCGTAGGTGGAGGTTGTTGCCAGTGGCCTGCACAGGGAGGGTAATCCTGCAGCTGTAATGCAATTCAGAATGTAGAATAGAAAAGAAGAAGAAGAAGAAGAAGAAGAAGAAGAAGGAGAAGGAGGGGGAGGGGGGGGGGGGGGGGAAGGGGGGGAGGAGGAGGAGGAGGAGGAGGAGGAGGAGGAAGGTAGAGCACAGGTTGAGTGGAGCCACTAGGAATCACATTAAGATATTAATAGACATACAATAGGGCCCCGGGAAGCTAGATACCATGGTAGGTACCGTCCGACCCCAAAGCCAGGGCTCTTCAGACTTGGTCCCTCTGGTGTTCAGTTTCCTAGGCACAGAAAAGAGAGTGGTTATGGATTCCTTCTAACTTTCAAAAGACAAACTTTTATTCTATGCATGATGCAACATGTTTTTTTCTCTTGCATGGTGCAGTGTAGAAAGTTCTGCTAAATTTGGGGTGCCTAAAAGGGGCATGCTTAGAGTTTTATCACTCTGGGACAAGAATAGGGGAGACAGAAAGGACTCATATTTAAGCCAGCAGGTGCCCGTGAGTTCAGAAGCATCCTAGGAGCCTGGGGCTGTAAGCTGGAATATCTACTCCCCTCCACGGTGCCTTCTCCATGAACCAGGATTCGCAACAGCAAATTGGATTTTAGGATGTTTTGTCACTCCAACACAAAACACATCACTAGCTAAGAGGATCTTGTCTCCACAGTCAATGTGCCTAACTCAGCCTAAGCACAATCAATTCCCCAGTTCTCACAAGGAAAAGTCTTTCATTATGAAGTGGGAGGAGAGGAGGGATTGAAACTACAGCAATCCTGCTGACCAACACTTCCCCTCTGACAGGTCCATGAAACTCTTGTAAGAACCAGACTCACTTCCCTCAGGCCAGGGAAGATCCCAGAACCAGAAGGTGAACAAATTGGCCCTTGAGTTTGGCTCAGAGGCTACAAGGAGAGAAAGTAAACAAAGCAGAAATGGTGTGTTGTTTTTCTTCACTTTGGGCTTAGAGGCATGTGCTGGTAGTGGGCACTGGGTGTTCTATTGAACCAGTCCATGTGGCATGTCAACATTGAAGATGGCAGGAGGTTCTTATTCTCATTCTTTATCTCAGACTTGCTTCTGGAAGGCAATACCAACAAGGGAGCAAATATTCCCAAAGTCCATTCTGTGGATGTGTGAATAGATACTATAAGAACCAAAGTTGCCAAGTTTAGTCTCAAACATGAGACACTAGGTATAAAAGCTAAATGAACCGGGGGCAGTGGTGGCGCACGCCTTTAATCCCAGCACTTGGGAGACAGAGGCAGGTGAATTTCTGAGTTCGAGGCCAGTCTGGTCTACAGAGTGAGTTCCAGGACAGCCAGGGCTACACAGAGAAACCCTGTCTCTAAAAACACCCCCTCCCCCTCAAAAAAGCTGAATGAGTTTCCCGCTATAGAATTTCTCAAAGACTTTAACATACTGCCATGTTCCACCATGGTATAATCCTGGAATCCATCAATATACTGTCACGTGTATACATGTGAATGTCTACATGTTCTTTTTGTGTACATATATATGTGTACACCTTCATATGTATGTTTATGTAGCTGCTTGTATATATGGAAGCCAGAGGTTATCCCTGAGAATCTTCTTCATTTGATCTCTGTGGCCTTACATTCTTTGAGACGGGGTCTCTCACTGAACCTTGAACTTGCCAATTTGGTGGGACTAGCTACCCAGCAAGCCACAGGAACTTCCTGTCTGCAGCCCTAGTGCTGAGATCATTAGTGCATGCTGCTGTGTCTAGTTTCTTTAGGTGGGTACTGGAGACTGAACTCAGGTCTCCAGGCTTGAGGGGAGCACTTTTCTAAGCCATTTCTGTAGCCTATATTTTCTCGTGTCCTTAATATTAAATAAATAGTTTCAGCTGAACTCGTATAACCAAGTCTTGGGCTCTGGTGACTGTGAGGTCTCTCTGTCCTCAGCATCTGCCGAGCCATCGCCCATACTTGATCTTCCCTTTGTCTTTCCAAGGCAGTAGGATTTCTCAGGCATATGGACACGTAGATTCATAAATGATTCCTATGTATTCTTTTTGCTTAATAGCCACTGATGTTATAGGAAAAGTAGGCTTTGGTTATAGCAAAGTATAAATTCCAGCTTGATCATTTACCAGAAAATGGATTTTGTTTTTGAGAGATCACCTTATGTTCAATGCTACCAGTTCCAAAATTAGGAGGTTGTTCTAGAATGATAATTTTAAAAATATTTAATATAAAGTAGAGGAAGTCCTTTGTTCAACTGAAATTTTCTATGAAACCCTATTCCCCAGAAGAAGCACAAACAGTATTGTTTTGGTTAAACATGGGGATGCTTAGATTTGCCCCCTAGCCGGTTGTCCCTTACCCTTAATCTCAGCCTAGCTTCCCTAGAAGTTGGTGAGACATCACTTTATTGAGAGATGGTAAGGCCCAGGAGCTGGACCTCTGTGGTTCCTCCTGCTATGTCTGATAATAGAACCTGACCTTTTTTCCAAAGGAAGAAAGCCAGTGATACCTTTAGGATGAGAAGATTGGCATGAGTTGTCACATGGACTGGGGTAGGGGAACCAGCATGGAGAATGGCTGAAGCTAGAAACTGTGTGGGATAGGACAGATATGGGGGAATGTATCAAATGAGTTTTGTGTAAAGAACTCTCCAAACTCTAGGGTTGTGGCAGCCTTAGCCAACCACACTGTGGGACACCCATCCCACACTCCCAACTGAAACCACATTAGGAATGAATGCTGGCATTCCTTACGGCTATGGCTACATTGTTTTTTGCTCTTGTCAGTGAAATTATCTTATGCCTTAGATAATTAGATAACATCGATAAAATTATCAAGTTGGTCATATTAACAATAAGAGGAGATACTGGACAAGTATCAATATGTTTCCCTGATGTTGAGATATATTAGTCCCAGGAGTGCCCTCTTCAGTGGTATGGGGCGGGGGGATCACAGGCACTTCTGCTCATGTGAGCTGATGGTACAGCTGCTGTAAAGCCCGGGATAGAAACAAATGACCTGTCTTCCCTCTTAGACTTGAGTACTGTTGTAAGCATTGGCGTGTGGTACAATAGAGGGTATTTCTGCATAACCTATTTCTTTAAGCTGTCGCCATTAGTCAGCTCTGTCCTCTCTGATGTTTATTTTTTTAATTTTTTTTTAACTCTTGCACTTTGAAGCTCTTCTCAGGTCAAGCTGGGCAGAGGCTCAGTGATCACACAGTGCTCGTGACCTCTCTCTCAGCTCTCTTCCCCGTTAGAGGCTGACCCATCTTCCTCCCCTAAATGCTCTTGCCTTTAACCACTGACTGCTGTGAACAACTCACTGGCACAGAGACTAGGGTCTTCAGAATAGCCTGCCTAAGGTCTGTGCTCTACCCCTGCTTGAAAGCATTTCTTGTGCAATCAGGAACTCCATTCGTTCTTTCCCACAGTGACAAAGAAGCTGTTGCCAGCAAGGGCAGTATGACAATTGAAATCATGTACAACCTGCTCTCTGTATCCACGGGTTCCATATCTGTGGTTTCAACTAACTGCGCATTGAAAATATTAAAAAAACAATAGTATTGCTGCCATACGCAAACAGACTCTTTTCCGTGTTTTTTCCTACACAATGCAGCATAACACCCATCTACGCAGCCTTCTCATTGTATTGGCGTTTAAAGCAACTGAGAGGTTATTTAAAGTATACAGGGGTGTAGGCTTATGCTGCATGTGTGCAAGTGTTACATCACTCTATATAAGTGTCTTGAGTATCCACAGAGGTTTTGATCCATGGAGTGTGGGGTTGTCCTCAAACCAACCGCTTGCAGATGCCAAGGGTTGACTATATTTCCTTTGTCCTAGATTGAGAGGAACCATTTAATACTTCTCTTATACTCAGCCCAACCCAGAGTATATCTTCTTTACGTGATCAATAAGTTTTTGCTGAACACATAGAGTGAGGGTTGATAGGGCAAGGTGGACTCTTCATTTTAATGGGCATGGAATCAAAGTATTAATCTTCATGTGAAACTCACTGTGGGTTAGAGGGTGACAGTTGGCAAGCTAGTTTACCCAGAGCCTTCTAAAGACTAGTCCACTGGCTATCCTCCCTTCATGCCCCAGTGAAAAAAGTACACGGCCAAGCACGTTCTGCAGGTACCTTCTCTTGTGTCTTCTTTACCTACAGATGCAAGTGTCTTGAAGGTAAAGGGGGCTTGCTGTGGAGAAACCTGTTATTGTTAACCAAATGTTTCCCAGTTTATGTGGCAGTGGCTTTGTGTGGATGTATTTAAACCTTCTGACATCTCCTGGAATGAGGGTTCCATTAGGTAGCAAGCATTTTGGGGCAGGGCACATCAGTGTTTGCTGAGCATGTGCAAGATCCTGGCTTTGTTCCATAACTAGAGGAATTGGAGAGAAAGATGATGATGACGATGATGATGATGATGATGATGATGATGATGATGATGATGATAATGATGATGATGATGATGAGGAGGAGGAGGTGGCAGTTGCAGAGGCAGCATTTTAGGAGATGCTGTCTTTCAGTGGGACACTTGTAAGTTCAAGGTCAGTTTGGAGGAACCATATTAGCAAGAGGAATCCACTGTATTGGGAAAGTGAAGACTAGTGAGGTCCAGATGTCAGAGATGCCACCAACCTCTTGTCCCTGTCATTTGCTTTTGAGAGGCTCAACATTACTGAATATTTAGAGAACTCTTGTGAGCATGGCCATGGTCTGCAGGCAGGTGTCCTCCTCTGCAGGGATTGTTTTCAGAAGTGGGAATGCAGCCCTGGCAGACCATGGACTTGTTTCCAACAAGTGCCACTTTGCTGTGCGCCTCATTGATCAAGGTGGATGTTTGTAAAGCCGGTGAGTAACAACATTTACCTTTTTCATCTCCCTCAACCCCAGCTGCACTTAAGGAAAACAGACCTTCACATAGCTGGCAAAGAGAAATGGCCTTTATCAAATTAACAAATGAGGCTTGCATTAAGATACACTTCTCTAAATTGTGAACAGTTGAAAGCAGTTTCCTCCTGGGATATGTTGGGGAGCCTTTGCCACCCTCAAGGGGGTGAAGGTTTGTGATTTGACTGTAAGTTTGTGGCTTTAGCCTTGAAATGGTGACCCAGAGGTTGTAATTCCTATAGGAATCATTTTTTTCCACCTGTTATTCATCTTACATAGGTAAATGGTGTGTGTGTGTGTGTGTGTGTGTGTGTGTGTGTGTGTGTGTGTGTATATGCATGTTCACACAAGTACACATGCGGGAGAGGACCATGAACTTCCTGGAGATTTTGCAGTTTGACTGGTGAGAACATCATGACTTCAGAGAATCAGAACACTGCAGTTAGAGAACCTAAATCATCTGCATTTTTCTACATGTTGACCTCCAGTTGAGCCAGCACCATCTGTTGAAAATGCTGTCTTTTTTCCACTGTATGGTTTTAGCTCCTTTGTCAAAGATCAAGTGACCATAGGTACATGGGTTCATTTCTGGGTCTTCGATTCTGTTCCATTGATCTACCTGCCTGTCACTGTACCAATACCATGCAGTTTTTATCACAATTGCTCTGTAGTACAGCTTAAGGTCCGGGATTGTGATTCCACCAGAGGTTCCTTTATTGTTGAGAATAGTTTTGGCTATCCTGGGTCTTTTGTTATTCCAGATGAATTTGCAGATTGCTCTTTCTAAGTCTGTGAAGAATTGAGTTGGAATTTTGATGGGGATTGCATTGAATCTGTAGATTGCCTTCGGTAAGATGGCCATTTTTACTATATTAATCCTGCCAATCCATGAGCATGGGAGATCTTTCCATCTTCTGAGATCTTCTTCGAATTCCTTCTTCAGAGACTTGAAGTTCTTGTCAAACAGATCTTTTACTTGCTTAGTTAGAGTTACACCAAGGTATTTTATATTATTTGTAACTATTGTGAAGGGTGTTATTTCCCTAATTTCTTTCTCTGCCTGTTTATCCTTTGTGTAGAGGAAGGCCTCTGATTTGCTTGAGTTAATTTTATATCCAGCTACTTTGCTGAAGTTGTTTATCAAGTTTAGGAGCTCTCTTGCCTTATCTTTAGTTTTTTTTAAAATAGATATTTCTTGCCCACCCCTGTATCTGGCTTACTATCCTAACTACCAAGTAAAACATTCAGAATATATTCTTAGTAAACCACTAGCTTCCATCAGCCCCAAAGCTACACATGTCATCAGATAGCATTTAAAACCGAGAGTAGAGTTTTTCTCACTTTGCTGTAACCCACCTGCCGGTGGTCTCAGTGTAGTTGGTGAATGTTCTGAATTATGACTACCTTTTGATCGGTATTCATACCAGTTCATATAACCATTTCCATGATGGAAACTGATGTCAACTGAGGCCATGCAAATCTGTGTTCCCAGACCATACTCACTCAGATATGAGTCAGTGTAAAGTATCTCTTATAGCCTTTGGAGGGAGAGTTGTGTTTTGCATTGACAAAGGTACCATGCCTGTGGTGTTTGGCCAGGAACACCAACTAACAAATCCGCTTGCCCAATTGTGGGCCCTACAATACCCTCAGTCTGTATCTAGTTCCAGAGTGTATAACAGTTGCTAACACATACACACATCCTAACAGAACTCCCCTGAGACCCATTCATAATGCACCACACCGGCGATTCTATCAGTCTTAAACTGTTTGGTGACTGAGTTTAGAATTATAGGAATCGGAGAAATGAATTAGCAGTAAATCAAGTCCCAGCTGAGTTCAAACCCAACTGCGGTGAGTTTTAAATTTAAACTATCTTGCTCTGATGAAGCAGTTGTAAGTCAAATGCCAGAGCTCTGTTGCTTTCAACTTAGAAGCATGGGAGCCCCCTTTCGAGGGAAAAACCCTGAGAACAGCTTGTGTTGATTCCTAGTTGTGTTGGGAAATTGCCACTTCATTTTTTCCTTATAAACTGTTCTGTCTGTCTGTCTGTCTGTTTCTGTCTTTCTGTTTCTGTCTCTCTCTGTCTCTGTCTCTCTCTCTTTTTCTCTCTCTGAAGTAGCAATCCTATTTGCAGGAACGCAACAGAAGACAGATGGGAGAGGGGCTTAGGCCCACAGGGGACTATTCATCAGTTTCTCTTTGGCCCTGCCCATGCCAAGTCACAGGGAAGGGGAATCTGGGGATGAGGGTGGTGTCATGTGTGTTGTTTTCCTGATTGGGACATATTTGAGTCTTCTTTCTGGGAGATCCACACAGACAATCAACAAAGAGAACAGTGCAAGGGAGCAGCAGACTGCCACTTTGTAGTTGTCAGTTGTGGTATAATAAGAAGTCATTTATGTAAGTTACAGGGTCTTTCGACTGGAGTTTGTCAGAAATGTGGCCACAGCTACTTCAGGCTGATTTTTTCTCTCCTGCAAAATAATCCTGTGGTTTTCATTTTCAGAGCAATTGAAGAAGAATTATGTGCTGGTCAGGGAATAGGGAGGCTACATCCTTCTAATCCGACATCTGCTGAGTATTCTCCAGTCAGTTCTATCTGGGTGACACCTCTCTTTCTGTTTCTTTAAAGCCAGGAACAAGCCCTTCTGCCTCTCACCTGTAGCCCAGGAGAATGAATATGGTCATGCATATTAAAGGCCTGGCTTCAGAAAGCAGGGTCTATTTACACACAAGGTCAAGAGAAAATCAAGAAAGAGTGGTAGAGCTAGGCTTCTCACCTTGATCCTGGTGAGATTACATGGTGTCTTCCATTTGCTGATCTGGGACCAGAAAGAACAATGCAGTTGGGACAGCAGGAAAAAATGGGACTGGATGGTTAGCATCAGAAACAGGGGTCTGGGCAGGGTGGGTCAGCGAGTCATGTCCCAATGTCAGTCCTTGGATCTTGAGCTGGGCACTTTGAAGAAGGAAAGAGGCAAGATTTCCCTACAATCTCACTTTTCAGGGCACTCCATCCCAATATATGCTGCTATTTTAGCTGGAGAACTTTGCTATGATGTTATAAGAGATTTCCCCAACTATCCCATAAGCCATCCATTTAGCCAGGGTCTGCTGAGTGCCTACTATGTGCCAGAAACTGTGGAAGAAGAATTGATTGCACAGGCAAGGGCTTTCCCCACTTCTCTAGGGAACAGTGTATCATGGATATAGCACAGTGTGAACAGAATCTAAATGAATTGTGGGAATGATGGGGGCAGAATGAGATCATAAGTGGGCATGTGTCCAGAAATGAGCAGGATGTAAAGAAGACCCTCCGCTAGAGGAGATGCCAAACTGAGTGTTAAAGGGTCAGTGGAATGGTGAACATACAAAGAGAGGCTTGAGGTGGAAGGAACAGCATAGGGAGGCAGGGAGAGGATGGGAGAGTGCAGCTCTGGGCTCCTATGAAACAGTTCAGGGGAGTTGGGAAGGAGTTGGGAGAAGCCAGGTCAGGACCTGCATACATGTCCCAAGGAGGGCTTTTCCCTGTAAGTAAGAGGTCAAGCTTTGAGGAATAATCCAAGGAAGAGAACCAATATGATCAGATTCTCCTGTAGAAAGGTCTCAATGGGGAACTAGGTAGAGAACAGTTGGAAGTCACAGCACCCTAGTAACTGAGGGAGACCTGAGCAGTAGCCGAACAAAGTTCGTGAAACAGGTAAGAAAGGAAGAGCCTTGAGGTGTGAGAAGTTCATGTTAGTGATGGTAGCCATGGTGGTAAAGGGGTGCAGAACAAGGAAAGGAGAGTTGGGGATCCCTTATAGGTGTCTAACTGGAGCAGCTGGTGGCAAGGGATATTCTTTATAAAGCTGAGATTTCTAGATTGGGATGGGGCTGGGTGAGGGTAGGGGCGACCAGAGATCAGTGGCTAGGAACGTCTTCGGCCTACAGGTGCTGGGCTTGCTTTCCCTCTGTGACTGTGGACTTCAAGAGCTCACTTTGGGATCTGGAAGCAGCTTGGTAAAGTAGGAAGAAGAGGCATGGATTTCTACATTCTTCAAATGATTCATGTTTTGAATTAAACACGCTGTCTCGAACAATTTACTGGAGATGCTTCTAGCTGTTCTCCAGGCACCCACCTAGCGTTAGGAGAGCCCTACTATTTCCCAGTAGAAAAAAAAATGAGTCCTGGGAGGTCGAGCAGTACCCACAGGATTAAAGAGCAAGCTTGGAGCGAAGATGACAATGGGGAATGACAGGTCTTTGTTCTGCTCATTTTCTTGTTCTGTTTCTTGGTACACACCCCCTTCTCCACTGCTATGAGTCTGCATTCCAAACGCTACTCTCTAGTGAAAGAAGTTTCATCGACCTAAGAGATGACAAATAGATTTTGACCTTGCCCTTCAGGAATAATGGCTTGTTTATCTAGTCCAGCATTCTGGGTGATAGTGAAGCATGATAAAAAAGACAGGGTAAATTAGAGGGGCGTGGGTCTAGTTTGCCTTTCCTACTGAGAGTCAGGACATTTCAATACTACAGAGAAAATGTGTGTTTTCCTAAAGATAGCTCTAATAAGCATGTCAAAAGCCACAGGCTACACTTATGTCCAGAGTGTTTGTGGCCCTGAGTTTAGCCACTCTCATTCTGAAATTCAGATGATGCACCTTGTAAAATCATGTATGATTTCACTTACAAAAGCAAATTCTTTACGTTTGGAGAAATAACTAAGCCAGTTCCTATTATTTTAACTAAACTAGTTCATATATTTTCACTTAACTTTTAAACTTGGCTTTAAATTTTATTGTAAACTATGTAAGAATGTTACTTAGAAAGCCACAAGATTATGTGTATATATGTGTATGTGCATATATGTGTATATATGCATATATATATATATATATATATATGCATATGGTGAAGTCACCTGTGCTGGTTAATTTTATGTCAAGTTGACACAGGCTAGTTGTGGCACTCCGTGCCTAGTAGGCCATCAGAGGAGGGAATCCAACTGAGAAAATGATTCCCTAAGATCAGGTTGTAGGCAGGCCTATTTTTCTTACTTAGCATAATTGTGGGTGGGGCCATCACTGGGCTGGTTGTCCTGGGTTCTATGAGAAAGCAGGCTGAACAAGCCATAAGGAACAAGCCAGTGAGCAGCGGTTGATGGAGGTGTGGACTCTCCATCCACTCTTGCCTTCAGGTCCCTCTCTGCTTAAGTTCCTGTCCTGAATTCCTTTGATGCTGAGCAGTGATGTGGAAGTGTGAGCCCAATAAGCCCTTTCCTCTCCAGGTACCTTCCTTTTCTTAAGCATCTCCCTCACTCTCTAATAGTCCCACTTACCTTAATAAACTTACTCAACTTTGTTTCACTCTGGCCTGTCTTAAAATTCCTTTCTACAGGGGAGTCCAGGATCCATCTTTGCCTAAATGGATGTCCCTAAAGGGGAATTCTTCAAGCTGCTGTTGGCAGGGCTGGGTTGCAAATCATTGGAACCACCACTAAACAGTAGGAGCCAGTCAAAGTGACTGGATAGGTCTGGCTTGGTCCAGGATGTTAAAGAAAATTTTTGTTAAAATGCCTTTTAGGCAGGGAGCTCGGGAGCTTCATTCCCTCTGTGCTCATACTTTTGTTTCATACTGGTGTAGTGAAGGCAGTTGAATTGATATACCAAGTAGAGCTTAGTGCCTAGTAGGTATTAAAGCAGTGTTTGTTGCCTGTCACATGTTTAGCATTCTACAGGAAGGGTTCCATTCTATGGCCCCTATTCTCTGCAGAAGATATAGACTGGGCTGCTGGTGTGACTCTGATTTTGTGTGCTCATTTTGAGGGCTCAGCATATAAACTGGAGAGAACATGTCATTTGCTTTGAGTGGAGTTCAGAGAAGAAGTATACCAAACTTTTTGAGCCCCCTGTGCCTCTGTGGAAGGTGATTGATCAATCTTAGGTAGGGAGTGAAGGGCGCAGAACAGGGTGCCTGATTAGCACAGCTGCTGTTCAAACCAATTCTTTAGAGCCAGGCTTCCAAGAGTTCAGCCCAGAGGTTGCATGTAGCTGCAGAATTACAATGCAGCTGCAGAGAAGATGATGGATCTGCTATCTGCTAGATCATTTCTGGGCATCTCAGTTGATACTAAACATGGCTGACCTATGGGGCTTCCTCCTGGAATGGATTTGGAATTGGAGCTGGCATAGGGGTGCAGGCAGTATTTTGGGGCACTCCCCTTTCAGCAGATCCACAGAAGCAGCAGGACTCCTGGTCATATCTACTCACACCTCTGTACCCAGTTTTGTGCATGCTTAACTGTTCTCAGTATATTGTGTGCAATATGGCCACACTTCTGTCCTTGGAAAGTCAGTGGTTTCTCTGGCTTATCTGGCAGCACACTCTTTCCTTGCTAGCAGGCAAAGAGTAGGGATTGAGACCCTGGGAAGGGAAGTAACGTATCCACAATGCTTGTGGTCAGAATGGAAGAAGAGCAGGGACACACCCAGCTCTCCTGGGGAAACTCTATACTGTTGTTGTGCCTCTAGAAGTGGGCGTCTGAGTCCCACCCACAGCTCTCTCCAAGCCCCGACAAAGGTATGAATCTCTGCTGCTCCCCCTCTCCTTACATTGTCTTCTTATACTTCTTTTTGGAGGCTTCTCATTGACCAGTGTGTAACTAGACATCCTTAGAGGGGAAACTGGTCATCTGGGGAAAGGAGAAGACTCAACAAGACACATTAAATGCTCTTGATTCAATGTGCCAGCTGTGTACATCCTGTCAAATTGGATGGAGACTCTGACCTGATGCTGAGTCCCAGACTGTGTGTTCGGTGGGAGTGAAGAGAGCAAGCTTTGTTGATCTCAGCCTTCTCAGTGTTAAGTGCTCTTTACTCAATCCCCCCATTCCCATTCCTCCTTCCAGGACCTAAGCAAGACTGGCCTTTCTTGGCAAATACTTAGAAACGGGCTCATTAAATAATTTGTATAAACTGTGTTTATGTTACTGGCTGTCATTATCCAGTGAAATACTACTTTATTTGCATTAGGATTTACAGTGATGTAATCGCTCTCAGTTTTAATTTGATGGGGGCCTGTGTTGGTGTGCTCAAGAGAGCCAGAGTAAAAGTCTAAGGCATATCACACAGCCAAATATAGAAAATGAATTCTGCAACTGTCAAATAAAATTTTCCCAGCACATATTGTTTTGAAAGAATGGCATTTTCGCCTAAAACTTATATTTGCAAACTTTAAAATATTTCCAGGCATGGAAGAGACTTTAACTGGCTAACCAGGTTTTGAGTGCTCTTACAATTCCAGCCATTTCCTTGGTCCAGGCCTTTTATTTTATTTATTTTTTCCCCATGGCAGCCGTAGCTTACTTAGAGACTCTCTGCAAAGTCAGCCTGCCAAGAGTTTCCTGGTAAATTGCAATTTATTGACTTTATTTTGGGTATTTCCATTTACTTAATTGCACACTTCTTGAGAACAACCGTCTCCATGCACACATTTATAATTCCTTCTGGACCCAACATAATGTTGGATTTTCTTCTCTCTCTCCACATACTCACTGTGTTTTCTGAGCTTCAAAGGAGGAATATCTTTTTCTTTTGGCTTATTCTTCTCTTTTCTTTTCTTTTTAAGATGAGCCTTTTCTATGTAGTCCAGGCTGGCCTTGAACTCTTGGTAAACCTCCTGTCTCAACCTCCCGAGTTGCTGGGATTATAAGAATGTGCTAAGTCCTGACTAAAAAGAGCATTTGAGTGGCCAGATGGTGGAGGGCATTAGCCACCAGGAAACAGTGGGTACATAGGAAGTGGGGAGCAGTTTCCTGGGGGAATCTGCATGTGGAGATAGCTGCCTGCTAGTGTGTTGGATCTATTCAGTCATCCTTACTTCCCCTTGGATGGTGAATGGGCGTCCAGTGATCTGGGGCTTGATCACGTACTTACCATATCTCCTGGGGGGACATGGGGGTGGGAACTGTTAATTCTTCCTTTCCAACATGAAAACACCACTACACTGATTTCCTGTTGTCTTGAGCCAGAAAATTCTGAGGTTTTATAAACATCAAACACACACACACACACACACACACACACACAGTTGTAAAAGTCCAGGAAATAAAGAGATCTTTCTTAGAGGGCACAAACAGCTAGCTAGCTGCTCAGCCACAAATAGGCTGCTTACCTATTTTCAAGCATTTCCTTCCCCATTCTTTTTAGCTTTGGCTAAGAAAATATCAAATAGCAGGCTTTTGCCAGCTCACTTCCTATCTGTCTTGTCTGAGTCAAACACCCTGTCGGGGTTGGCAAGTTGGGAGCCTTTGCAAGGGATGATGGGAACACCGCAAACTCTGGTCGTGGTTAGGAAGGCTTTCTCTTTTTTTGGCTCTCCCTATTCATTAGTTAGGGGTGACTCTGCCTCTCACAGGGTGGTCATCACGTGCAGGGGGTGAGTATAGCAAATCCCAGGGTCAAATTTATGTGCATGGCAGGCTGATGCTCAGAAGCATCAGGGACTAGAAGCAGCCCTGCCCACCTTCATTTTGGGTTACACGATCCATCTGCAGTCTGGTATTTTTTATCTCTATATATGTATGGATATATATTATCCATATATATATGTGTGTGTGTGTGTATATACATATGTGTGTGTGCTTGAAATTTAAAATCTAAACTTATTTTTATAACATTTAATTTGGGGTGGAGGGACTTTTTTTTTTTTGATGGATTGCTTCAAATGGTGGATTATGCCCATCAGTGGGCTGAGCCTTGCTGTAATATCACATGACTGCTCTTGTATTGTCTCATTTGACCTTCCCAAGTCCTGGAATTTGTCATCTGCAAGTTTGATAAATGTGATTCTCAGTCTTCATTCAAATTACTAATAAAAATGTGAAACAGCCTAGCACCAAGGACAGAACCCTCACCACGACATTTCCTGTAGTGCATCCCTTTGGAGTTTGACAAATAACCCTTGAGTTACTACTGTTCCTGGGTCTGGGAGTGCCAAGGGCCTAGCGAAGACTCCGGAAGCAGACAGAGCCATCAGTGCAGCTGAGTTCCGCCACGCTGCCACAGGGACAGATTGTTTTCAGTGATGACAGATAGGTGACAGTTGTAGGCTTTCTTCTGTACTACTTGACACTGAAAGAAGATTATGAACTAACTCACTTCTCTCCCTCTTGTCAACCTTTGTCTGTCACCAGACCCACCACACTCTTACAGGTTAGAAAGGACATGCTGTCTGTCCCAGCTGCTCTACCAGGAGACAGATTGCTAAGGCAGTAGGTTCTTTCACCTTGCACCATACACACACACACACACACACACACACACACACAAGGGTGTGGGAAATGCTGGTGACAGAAGCCCCCTTCTTTTGGTCCTGGAGTGAGACAAAAATATTTTCTGCATGATCCACAGATGAGAAACTTTGTAATACACTGACTTGGTGACTCCGGTGAGTTCATCTGAGGCAGAGGCAGCAATACTTTAGGTGCAGGCTCCGACTCACCCTCTAGGGCAGAGGTTCTCACCTTCCTAATGCTTTGACTTTTTCATACAGTCCCTTATGTTGTGGTGACCCTCAACCATAAAATTATTTTTGTTGCGACCTTATAACTGTACTTTTACTACTCTTATGAATCATGGTGTAAGCACCTGAGCTTTTCAATGGTCTTAGGCAAACCCCGTGATAGGGTCACCTGACTCCCCCACCCCCACCCAAGGGGAGAAGCACTGCTCTGGTAGGGTCAGTGGGTAGACTGCTCTGAAGACTGGAACTCAGACATAATGGTAGTTCTAGGTAAGAATATAGCCACAAAGGGTTCTGGCTGTCAGACACTTACGTCCATAGGGCAAAGATTCCGGGAAGCAACTTCTAACCAATCCTCTGTCTTTGACATCAGTTTCCATTGAAAAATTCTTCTGAACACCTCTCATGCTCATTAGCAAATCCAGTGAAGCCTGCTGAGACAGTGCAGTTGGAACGCTAAGTGTGGGCTCTGGAGGAGGCTTTCAACCCTGAGTTCACCAGCTGTGTGTGTGTGTGTGTATGTGTGTATGTGTATGTGTGTGTGTGTATGTGTGTGTGTGTGTGTATGTGTGTGTGTATGTGTGTGTGTATGTGTGTGTGTATGTGTGTGTATGTATGTGTGTGTGTGTATGTGTGTGTATGTGTGTATGTGTATGTGTGTGTGTATGTGTGTGTGTGTGTGTGTGTATGTGTGTGTGTGTGTGTGTGTGTGTGTGCACGAGTGTGCACCTCTCTGGTCACAGTACTCCCAATGCCTATGAGTTAGAGTGGAAAGTTGAAGTAGCTTAAAGCGTCCTCCTTTGCTTGTGGTTATACTCCCCACCGTTTACCTCACAGTCAACTATGAGTCAAGTACACTAAACAGAAACCTCCAGAGCTTTCTTAAGTTTAAAATCATGCACCATTGTGAGTAGCATGAATCCCATGCCCTCAGGTGATTCACACTTAGGACATGAGTGTGACCTCTTTCTGCATTGTGTCCACACGGTGAACGCTACCCGCCCTTACTCAGGGCTGTCTTGTTTTGGTTTCCATGGTATTAGAGTGCTTGTGTTTAAACACTACCTAGGCAGTCATCTGATAGAATGTCATAGTGCTTATAACATTCATCTTCAGAATGTCGCATCACAGAAGGATCACACAGCCATAGTAGAGTGAGTCATTACAGTCAGATATCAAAGAAGAGAAATATACCCAGGTGTAGAGTATATTCATTGTAGTATATTGCTATACTTGCTGCATGTTATTATTACTTATTGCTGTTAGTCATTTATTGTGCCTAATTTTTAAATTAAAGTTCATTATAGGCGTGATGTACATATAAGAATAAGCAGTATTTATGGTATTTAGCACTGTCTATGGTTTTGGGTACCCAGTGGGAATCTTTAAGTGTATCATTTATGGATAAGAGGGAGATTATTGTAATTTACAGATATCACGTTAGCTTCTTTGGCTGTGTCCTTGAGTGTGTTGCTTATTTCTGCTGCTATCCAATTTCTCTATCCATAAAAGGTTAAGTAATACATGAAGGACCACTGTGACAATTAATGGACACACACGGGAACTAGTTTGTGTACAGTTTGGCATATATTAATTGTCCAATTGGTAGAAGCAGCCACAAGCTTGTGCAAAGCTATTCCCTTCTCTTCAGACCTAAAGCTTGTTAGTTCTGCTTCTTGCCACTCTGAACTTGAATCCTCTTGCTTCATGGTCACATCTATTTTTGCACCGGGCTTCAGCAATCCTTGGGGTTCTGTGAACCATTGGTTAGGAGAAGAAGCGCAGGTAGCTATTCTTACCACCTCTCTCTCTCTCTCTTTCTCTCTCTTTCTCTCTCTCCCTGAATATGACCTCTTAAAAAAGGACTTCAGATATTTATAGAGATTCCTTCATTTATGGAAGAGTCAAAAAATCCCCAAGAGTCTAGATTTAGCAGCCATGTTTACACAACCAATCCGGGCTCCGTTTGGCCATTTGTTTTGCCAGTACCAGCATGTAAGTGTGCTTTACTTTTATAGCACTCACAGAGGTGATACAGTTAATGCCCCCTCTCCAGCCATAGGGATGCTTATTGGCTTTTTTTATTCTGTTTTTCTACCCGAGACTCTAAATGTGATTTTAGGAGAGAGAACACAGGAGACTCTTGGCAGTGTCTAACCACTGCTAAGTACTGCATAGACACTATGCCAAGCATTGTAGGACATGATCTGCTAATGTCTGCCTACAGTGAGTCCCAAAGCTGATATGGTTCACTGGAGACCAGAGAGGTATGTTCAGTGTGTGTGGCATCTACGGACTTGTACATGCTCAATTGCACCCAACAGGGATAGTTATGAAAACACCCCATTTCTACTGTGTTCAGCCCCAGGACCTGGTTTCCTGCCAAGATAACCTTAGACCATGTAGCAAGCCCCCCCCCTCCCCGAGATTTTCCTGCATGGTTTTCACAGCGTGTGGCCAGCTATCCAATCAGAATCCATTGCCCTGAGGCGTCTTGGTTGTCAGAGAATGTTCAGTTCTCCCAGGCATCTCAGCTCTGAAAATAAGTGCCATCTCTTCATGATGACATACTCTTCAGTTTGGAACATTGGGCTATTCCCAGACACACTCTTACTGGCAGAAGAAGGAGGCATAGGTTGACTACAGAGAAAGATGATTAGCTATGTATATGGGGAACAAAAGCTTGGAGAGCCTGATAACTCTGTGTGTGTGTCTGTGTGTCTGTGTGTCTGTGTGTTTTAAAGTTGATGTGTCTTCTTCCTACACAGTGTAGCCAGATCTGAATAGGATAGTTTTCCCACTGCAGAGCATACCATGCAGGAAAATTGTCCCTTCCATTCTGTCCTCCAAAGAAAACTAGGCATGTCTGGTGCATGCTTCTGATTAGAACCCTGCCCCAGGATTCTCATCAGACTCATCCTTTATTCTCCAGCCATCTACAGTGATGGCAGAAGAGTCTGTAGCCCAGATAGTGGATTTGGTTTGAAAATAGTCACCATCTCCACATCTGTCTCTATAAACACCTGCCATCATTCAAATAGGGATCCTTAGACAAAGTCAAGGAGTTACGTTTTGCTGTAAGCACACCATACAGTGTCTCCTTTGCATCTCTTCTTCCCTTTGTTTAGACAGGGTTTCTAATATGCTATGCTTTCTTTCTTTCTTTTATTTATTTACTTTTTGTTAGGGGCTCACTCTGTAGACTAGGCTGGAATTGAACTCACAGAGAGCCTCATCTGTCTCCTGTGCTATAGTAAATCCACCCATGTCCCACAGGTGAGAAAGACATTTTCATATGCTCCATTAGCTGGTCTTGCCTCTTCTTGCCCAGGGAAGTATTTCCCCTCTGTTCCACCACAATGATTTCTACTTACCAAGTGCTGAGGGACCAGAGGGGACATACTTCCCTAATTTTCAGCTAATATCCAGGTAAGCCTGTGAAGACCTCAATGTCACACCTTCCTTTTTTCTCTTTCTCTTTAGTGCTCTCTTTAGTATCTTCTAACCTCAGAGACGCAGACGTGACAGAGGATGCCCACTAGGGCAGGGATTCTTACCCTCCCCCTTTTTTACTCCTGGCCTTTATTGCCCGAGAAAGTCTTAGGTGATTCTGACTTTACAGTTCCGTGAAATAGGTTTATAACTCGAACATTTTCTGACTATAAATCCTAAAGGAATTTATTTTAAAACAACTCTTTGGCAATTATGTATATATATAGTTTTACTACTTACTAACGATGAAAGTAAATTTACATACTAGTAAGGTGGGCACACTTGTTTGTTTTTTTTCCATAGAGAATTAAATCTTGGCTAAATATTTGATACTGTCAGACACAGAACATTTTCAACATTTTTCAGATTTTATCAGTATTTTGATTTTATAATCAGCAGGACAAAGACTGCCGCTTTCTACAAACACACGGGACAGAATGTCAGAAGTCCACCTAGGTCCATTTTAGGAAGTGTTGAAATTCTGTCCTTATCTGAAGCTAAAATTCATTTAATGATTAAAAAATGAAACTTAATCTGGCAACTCAAGCATCACTTTTAATAAGTACTTATTTTTATTTATGTCTATGAGAATTGGCATATGTACCATGTGCTTGACTGGTCCCACAGAGGCCAGAAGTGGGCAGTGGATCCCCTGGAATTGGAATTACAGACAGTTGTGAGCTGCCATAGGGTGGGTGCTGGGACTAAACTCATGTCCACTACAAGAACAACAAGAGAGCAAGAGAGCAGTTGCCCTTTCTCCAGTGCCTCAAACATCCAAGTGTTTAAAAACCTGTATAGATTACTTTAAAAATTTTTATTTTTCTTTTTTTGAGATGATAACATAATTACATTATTTCCCCTTCTTACCCCCATCCCAACCTTCCTTTATATCGCTCCTTACTCTTAATAAACACAACCCAATCCAAAGACAAACCAATTTGGCATTTACATGCTGAGGGTTGATGGCCAGAAAATATTAAAAGTCTGTATTTTCCTTCAGCAAATTATGTTTTTACAGGATCAAAAAATGTTGTGGGCAAGGTTCAAACAGTGCATTTCATCATGCCCAGGACTCTTGACCCTGAGCTGAGTTGCTTCTCGCAGCTCCGCCTTGATGTTGCTGGGCAGGACGGACTGCATGGCCAGGCTAAGGTTTCCATGCTGTGTGTTCGGACCCAACGCTGCAGTGAAGCTGCATGATATAACATAGGGAGTGCTGCCCGGCACACCTCGGATTCATTACATGCTTGATTTTGAATTAATTTTTGGTTGTTATGCTTCCGGAAACCTTTTACCGCTGCCAAGGTTTGCTCCACCTCCCACAGTCAATTATGTGGTGACCCACAGCGTAAGAAGCTGGGCAGCAGGAGTAGACTGTTGAGAGAAACATAATGCTTGGCTCGAAGAAGCAGCATGCCAACGTGGCGCCCCCAATGGTGTTGACTGGTACAGGGAGACTTTGCTAGAACTTCTGGAACCTGACAGGGAAGTGCCCTGTGTCTTTGCTGAGCCGCTACCTTGTGTTTCCCACTACCTGACCCCTGTGCGGTTCATTTCACATGAGACACCTGACAGGAAGTTCTGACCCTGCGCTAATGGCTGTCACTCCTTGGCACTTCTAACGGGTCAGGCCAGGTCTAAACCTGGAGATGTTTCCATAGTGCTGTGAGCCTCTTGGGTAAAGGCATGACTAGTCTTAATGTGGAAAATCGCTCAAGAGCCACTGAGAGCTGCCTTCTCCCTGTCCCCATGTTTCCTTTAATATATGTCCTCACTGCCATTTTCAGGAAGTGTGGGCTTCAGGGTGAGCGGATCATAAGCCACAGCTGATGCCAGAAACAGAGCTCAGGTTGTAGGCCCTACTGGGCCTCTAGGTCATACGTGTGTAGAGACCGGTGCCAGGGGAAAGGTAGGCAGACAAGAGGTTAACTGTGTGTGAGTCACACACTTAAAGACTGGCTTCTCCAGCAAGCAGAATAAAAAAACCGAAGCTAATTTTCCCGGTCGGGGGTGGGGGGGGGGGGGTGGGGGGTGGGGAGGTTGAGGGGGCATTGCCTCTCACTAGTCTGCTAGGGCTAAGGAGCGAATTTTGTCACCTGGCAGGGTTTGCCACAGGTAATGCTGAGCAAGTAGGAAAAAAAAATTCTTGATTTCTAATTGCCTTTGAGTCTGCTGCATGGTCCACCCCTACTGGTGTTCCTTACCTGACTTTTGGGAGTGGGGCTGAGGCACCAGTAGACTTTGTACACACAGGCATCTCTTCTAATCTTTATCTCCCCAAGAAAATGAAAACTAGGTATTTGCAGCCCAAAGGAGTGGGCCTCCAGCTGGAGTAAATCACGGTTCAGATCTCACTTGAGCTCCAATAGCAAGTGGGTAATCCGATCCCAGTTCATCTGGAAACCTCATACTTGAAAAACCCCTCCTCTCAACAATTTCTAGAGTCTTCCTGCTCTGCTTAGAGGTGTGTCATGGGAAATGTGGAACTGAGAAAGGCAATTGTCTCTCTTAGAGGCAGAGACCTCTAAGGCTGCCTAGGTCAGGCCCCTGACTTCTCAAGGCCAGGCGTTTTGGAGTAAAACACCCAGACTTTGGGGGTTACTAAAACTAACTCCTCCCATCCCCCAGACAAATGATTCCTACTACAGAATCTTTTGGAGAGCGAATGTTCATTGAGAATTCAGTTGGTTCTCCTAAGCTTGTTCTTAGTATTTTGAATACAGGTCTAGGAGTTAGTCTGTCGTCCTGAAGTTCTGGGTTTTTCTTCCAGCTGCGATCTTGGACATCATCTCTGAATGGCTTTCCCCACACCAATTAACTTCTGTCCTCCCTGCTGGTCCCATTAACTCTCACCAGGAACTTCTCTTTCAAAGGGAGGGGGCAGGGCAAGCACTTAGCTTCCCACCAACTGTCAACTTTGGCTTCGTCTTCCTTGCATTCCGGACATTGATTTCACATATCCCCTCTCAGCAAACCTGTTAATAAGATTCTTTTCCTTTCTCTTTTCCCTTCAGCCTCTTCGGCCTGGCCCCGTCTCCTGGTCAGATCTTGATTACATGTCTCATTGATTCCATTCAGCTATTTATTAATACACTAATTAGTATGTTCGTTTAAAAGAGAGTGACACCGTATGCTTTTAAAAAGTAAACGCACAGAGGTGCAGGTTAATGGGGACTTCTGTTTATTTAACATGGATGGTTGGTGTGAAGAGGATTCGTTTTGGATGTTAAAAGGACATGGAGGGTTCTTCCAGGGCTTAAATCACTTTAGCTGACAGTAACACCCTTTGAAAGGTGACACCTAGAATCATATTTCACTTTCCTTCTGTGATCTTAGTCTCTGTGGTTTGGTTACAGAAACCAGGAGAAGCCCAAGATGGGGCAGGGCTGCCTAGACAGTCTTCTATAGGACAGGTCTGATCTAGCTGAGTTGATCTAGATGGGGCTGATCTGTTGTTGTGAGGGCTGCTTGGTATTAACCAGGGCAGGCAAATTCGCTAACAACTGACAGCTCTCACTGGGTAAATGCTTTCCAGTCGCTTATGGCTTTGCGGTGTGTGCGATTTTGCACCGGACGGTCAGATTCAGGATCCCAGCCTCCTTCTACCTTGTTGCTCTGCTATCTCTGTGACCTCCTAATTCAATACTGGTTCTTTTGCGTCTTGCCGAGAGAGGAGATATCAGAAGCCCCCACTCCTATGCTTTGGAGATAAATTTCAAGACTCCTGTGGATACCTGAAAATCGAGTTCTGAACTCTCTCTATATAAAATCATGGTGAGAGTGTATCAATCAATCTGATAACTGAGATGGCCATTAAGTGGAGGTTACGCTGAGGAAGAAAAAAAAAACACATGTGACATGACTTTGTGTTTGATTTTTTTAAGTCTGGAGAAACTTATGGATCAATAGTGGATGCTAATATTTTCCTAAAAGAAGGGTGGTAATAAAAATGGAGTGGGGCAAAGAAGAAGACAAAAAAATGGACTTAGACCTCTTTAGTGCCATTGGATGTTGGTAGCTAGGGGTTGGATTGAAGCAGGGAGTTAGGGTAAGTTGTTTTATAGCTTAGTTCCATCTAGGTGACAAGGCAGATGGGTGGAGGAACATGGCCTCCGAGTGAGAGGGTTGGTTGTGAACTGTCACTGGTGAAAAGATGGTGGGGGTTGTCTTAGTTAGGGTTACCATTGCTGTGATGAAACACCATGAGCAAAGCAGTTTGGGGAGGAAAGGTTTATTAAGCTTATGCTTCCATATCACAGCTTATCATCAAAGGAAGTCAAGACAGGAATCCAAACAGGGCTGGAACCTGGAGGCAAGAGGCCATGGTGGGGTGCTGCTTACTGGCTTGTTCTTTATGGCTTG
>JADRCD010141851.1:0-11400 GCA_019843815.1 Montemys delectorum | reverse complement strand
GAGGGATTCAATTAAAGAAATCACAGAAGGATAACTTTAAAGACTCACCTTCAAAACTTACACTAATATACAAATGCCCATGATTCAGAAGCGAGCAATTCTGTTTGTGGGAGGAAACACTAGCTAGCTTGTAGCATGTGATTCTTCCAAATTAGCAAAATTACTCATGGTCAAATTGCCTTCATGAAAATGTAGATTAGGTAAGAGAATAATGTACAATCTGAGAATGTATGGTTCAGGTTCTTTGGTAGGTCGGCAGCAGTTTTCAGTTTGTTTTTTACTAACATATAAAATTACTTAAACCACTATAGAACTCATTATATAGTTAAAAATTCTGAATAACTGTGACTGATAATTCAGTGTTTTATTTGATAATGCACATATGTAAATTACATTATATATTTATTTTGTCATTAATAAGATTCATATTACCCTTTTTTCCTAAAGGCAGAGAGAATACAGAAATATCACAATTATATATAGGTAAAGTCAAATCTCGCTCTCTCTAAATATATATGTATATATATATATATATATATATTTGTATATATACTTATATATAATCAAATATATATAGAAAAGATAAAGATTTAAATCTGTGCATATATCTGATATAGTAGTTGTTAAAACATGAGGTATAAGAAAGAGAAGGAAAGAAAACTTGTTTTAAAAGCACTAGCATGACCATCTTCTGAGAGGCTCCATACAGAAACTGACTCAGATGGATGCAGACACCCACAGCCATACAGTGGATGGAGCTTGGGGATTCTTACAGACTAGGAGGAGGAATTGCTGGCCCTGTAGGGGATAGGAACTCTACAGGAAGACCAAAAGAATCTAGTAACTCTGGGGCTCTCAAAGACTGAACCACCAACCAAAGAACTTACATAGGCTGGACCCAGGACCCTCTGTACCTATGTAGCAGATTTGAAGCTTGGTTTTCATGTGAGTCCAGAACAACTGTAATTGGGAACTATCTCAAAAGCTATTGCCTGTATGTGAGTTATGCTCCTCTAGCTGGGCTGCCTTGTCTGGCATCAGAGGGAGAGGAAGCACCTTGCCTAGAAGAGACTTCAAGTGCCAAGGTGGGCATACCAAGGGGGCCCCAACCTACTCAGAGGAGAAGGGGAGGGGTGGGGTAAGTATTGTAGGAGGGGATGACTGGGAAGGGGGTCAGTGAGCAGGATGTAAAGTGAATAAGTAAGAATCAACAAATGAATTAATTAATTAAAAGAAGCACTCACTGTATATCAATCATAAAAACTACAAATTAAAATAAACACAGTTATTAAGAAACAGATTTAAAAGGATGTGAGTCAATAAAAGCATAGCTCAGTCAGTATTAAAATAAAATGAACTATCCAGATAGTTTCACTTCCCTTAATACAGCTATCTAAAGCCTAAAAAACAAAATAGGAGGTAAGTTGATTCTAGATTGAATTTTCAGTGTTTACCGTACTGTCCAAAGTTTATTCAGTCTAAATCTATAGTGCAAGAAATTTCATGGTGGTACAACAATGCAAGTAATGGTCACAACACTGCCAAAACATTTTCTATGAGTATACACTGTATTTTCCATTATACATCTCTTTCCAGTGCTTCTCAGTGATACAACAAATGAAGGCAAAAAGAGGGTACACAAGTTAAAAACAAGTGCACATAGAAGCATGTATGACTGCCTCCCTGAAAGATGGAATGGAATATGATACACTCTATGTGTTGGGAATATTATAGGAGCTGATCATCCAAACATTTCTGAAAGGAATTTGTTTGTCACCTTCCTGTTAGTTAGCAAGAGTTAGAACTGTCAATGAAGGTAACAAGTTAAATCAAATGAAGTTAAAACTAATACATAAAATGATCAACTCTGACACAGAACATTTGGACAGTTCAGTAATATTTCTTGGTTAGCAGAGTTAAGACAGCTGAGCTATCTAATAAGATGAGAACAGTCAAAGACCCTATTTCCGAGTTAATAGGCAGATCATTACAAGCGTTGACCAAAGCAGTCCCATACTGACCTAATCAAAATCCAGAATGGATATTATCATAAAGTGCATGATGAACCAATTAGGCGGGAGCTGGGTTGATTCTATCTGCTCAAGTATCTCAGCTGGGAATGGTAAATTAACAACTGAAAGGAAATGAGGGAGAAAAAAAAGCACTCAGAGTCAGGGGCATTGCTTTAAATCCTGTAAAAGTTTCAGGGAGAGAAAGAGGGGAGAGAGAAGGAGGGAGAGAGAGGAAGAGGGACTCTAGACTTCAATTCTAGGATGGCAAACAACTAAGAAAAACATAGCACTTGGACAAGAGCAGGTAGGACTAGATTGGCATTCACTATCTTAGCAAGGGTTATTTATCTGGTAATGCCCTACTGGATAAGTAACAGAGGCATCTCCACGCAATCTCTCCATAAATGTCACCTCCTGAAAATGCTTCCAGATCAGTGTCCATGTGAAGTGTCTGAGCTGAAGTTGAAGATGATCATGAACTTAACCAAGTTGTCCATGTGAAACAAAGCTGAAGCCATAGAGATATAACAACCACCCTGTGTCAGAAATGATGGCTCTGCTTTTGCCCACATTTCTGTTCTTTTACTATTTTGCTTCTTTTTCTGTATCACATATAGCAATCAAATTAAATACATGGTTTGGATGCAAAGCAAAGGTTCAGAGGGCAACTTTCCATTGGAAGATGTTATAGTAAGACAGATCCAGTAGAGGATGTTTCATTGAGTAATAGAGAAGAAAACAAATGTAAGAACTGGCAGACCTGGAACTCCCTAGGATTGTGCACTTGGCAAAATACCTTACCACTATCGCTTCACTTAGAGCTCAAGATTAGTCTTCCTTTATTTATTTACTTTTTTAAAAAGTCAGGAAGAAGAAGGCAGGGTTCACAGAGTTCTAAAGAGTGTCTAATTTAAGAGTATTCCTACTTTAATATTTCATTTAGAAATTGACAACAAAATAATAACTAGGTAATTAAGTAACACAAATATTTTGTTTTCCAGTTGACTTTGCTCTCTTAAAAATCCAACTCCATGCTGATGGACTTTCCATGTCTTCTGGTGACTCTCCTCTGGGTTACTGCCCTGCTTTCTCTCTGCCATCATCAGACTGTCTATACCTGTGAGTACTGTCAGCTCCTGAGAAGTCATCTTAGAAGCCTCTGGACGGAACTGAACATGGATCATCACTCTAAGTATTTTGAATTTTCTTTACAAAAATTTAAATGGCAGAAATATTATTATTGTCTTAGAAGACACAAGTCCCATTGCAATACATACCTTAATTTTGCTATCAGAGCAATTTCAAAATAAGTAGGAAATTTTAGTAAAAATATAAAACATTCTCAATGTTTAAAATATGCTTCTAATATTACTTAGCCAAAAGTATGATAGGTTAAAATTAAATATGATTTCAGAAATTTCTAATAAACAATTCTTTTTTTAAACATGACAGTCCAGGATAGAATCGTGTTCCTGGGCAGATAGCCTATCCTGTATATCTCTGAATCTAGGCCTGTTAAAATTATTTCACATACCATTTCATGTTGTTTCTCACTTTGTCATGATGAGGTAAATCTCACTTAAGGTTAGTATAATAAAACAGCATGGATATTACAATCAGACACACTTAAACTAGAAACACAGCTTCAAGTAATTGGACATTATGTGGTTGTAAGCCAGTTCTGAGCCTCTATTTGTCAACTTCCAATAGTGAGAGTATTATCTTTAGGCTATTTCAAGAAAAAAATGGATACAAATAAATAAATATAGGGGAATGGGAGAAAATTGAACCAGGGTGATCGGAACAGCAAAGACCAAACAGCTTGAGCCCAGCATGAGCCCAAGACATGCATGAATTTTGATTCAACTTGCTGTAAACAACAAAAACTGAACTCTAGGAACTTTACTGGAAAACCCCTATGAACTGTATAGGTTGTGTAGCAAGCAAATAAAAATACCATTTTGTTTTTATTGGTGAAAAAAGATGATCTGATATGAAGCTGGATAAAACAGGCTCCTTACTACTGGAAAAGCTGGAAAACTGGTGACTAGAGAATGGGTAAAGTTCTTCAGATTGGCCGGTGTCAAAAGGCCTGAGACAAAAGTTTGAAGAACAGATAAAAAAAAAATGTGGTACATTTACACAGTGAACTATTTGTCAGCTGTTAAAAAATATAATGAACATTTCAGGTGAATGAGTGGAACTAGAAAATATTATCCTGAATATGTTAATGCAGACCTAGAAAGACAAATACTAAATATATTTACTTTTACACAAACTCAGAGAGGTTAGGTAAAGACAAGGGATTTAGGTGGTCCTCATACATCTCCCTTGAACGAGGAAATAGAATAGACTTTGCTGGTGGGTTAGGGGCAGTTTGGGATGGGAGGTATCAGGTAAGGGGAAGGGTTGGATGGAAGGAGAGAATGCAGGGAGAGACAACTGGAGTTGGAGAGCATTTGGGGAGCAATATAGAAACCTAGTTCAGTAGAAACTTTCTGAAATCTATGAGGGTGATTCAAGTGAAGAATTCTAGTAATGGGGGACACAGAGTCTGAACTGGCCATATATGTAGTAGAACTGAGTTTCATGATTCAGTTGTTTATCAAGGTGGTCCTGTGGAGATTCCTAAACAACCCAGGCTGATGCTAGGATAAAGGGTTGCTCTCTGCAAACTGACAGGGAGCTGCATTGCCCAGGACAACATCTGCTCAGCTTATTGAATGTGGAGAGGTTGAGCTGGTGCCTCCCTGTAACTTTCATCCTATGTCCTTGGTGAAAGAAGGTACTCTGCAAGCTACTAAAAGAAATGTGGAAACTAACTCAGCTGCAAACCCTTTGACCTACAATCTGTCCAGCTTGCAAGATGTGCTTGGACTATGGTAGCACAGAACTTGTGGGTGTGGCCCACCAGTGTCTAATTTAACATACTTCTTTCTTACTCCACAGGAGGGGCCCCATGATCAACAGTACTTGGAAGAGCTGGAGTCTGGATAGCAAATAGATACAGAGTAGAACCACACACGACCAGTGTAAAAATAAAATCAATGAAATGATTACTAATGACATTATGCTATATTCATAGACTACCTTGTCCAGTCCTCCTCAGAGAGGCTTCCTCTGGCAACAGATAGGAGAAGGTGCATAGTCCCACAGCCAGACTTTATGCTAAGAGAGATATTTAATTGAAAGTATCCATCAGGTCCCTCCTCTCAGAGTATGGGAATCCTGTGGAAAATAAAACAGAAAGATTGTAGGAGTCTGAGGGGATTGAGGACACCAGGAGAATATGGCTCGCTGAAAATTAACCAAGCAGGGTACATATGGACTCAGAGTCTGGACTGGCAAACAGAGGACCTGCAAGTGTCTTCACCAGGTCCTTTGCATATGTGTTGTTCCTGTTAGCTTTGTCTTTTTGTAGTACTCCTAAGTGTGGAGGCAGGTGTATCATCTCTTTTTCATGCTCTTCACACTCTTTTCCTCCTATTGAATTGCCTTGTCTAAATTTAGTGTGAGTGTATTTTGTTTTGTAGTGTTTGATTGTCGTCTCTTGGAAGCCTGTTCTTTTCTAAAGGGAGATGGAGGATGAGTAGATTGGTGAGAGGAAGAGATGGGAGGAGTGGAAGGAAGAAAAGCTGTGGTGTGATGTATTGTATATGACAAGAATCTATTAAAAAAAAAGAGGCAAAAGGTATTAATTTAGTATTTATTTTAGAGAAGAGACCCACTCTTCTCAGAGTGGCAGCTCATTTGAGAATAGAAAGCTGAAGCATTTTGGGTGCTGCAGTTAATACACAAACATGAAAATCACACTAAAATTGAAATCAGCTACAGAATTCCAGGGATAGTATTTCAATGGGATGATCGTGCAGTTTTCTGCTGGACATCCTTGGACTCTGGTTCCTCTCAAACAACTCATATACTCATAAGAAGACTGAAAGGTAAAGCCATTCCAGCAACAAAATAATTGACAGATAAATATTATTGACTGCATTTAACAGAGTTTCTTAAGAACACAGAGACTTCTGCTTGGTCCAAGAACCCAGACTTGATATGTCACACTATGATTGACATGCAGCCCTCCCTCTGTCCTACAGCGTTGCCTCAAGTTTTTGCCTTTTTTTCTGTCTTTCTTCTTCTTCTTCTTCTCTCTCTCTCTCTTTTTTTTGTCAGAAAAAAATTATGAAAGTGTCAGTTTCCTTTTGCAGTTAATTCAGGAGAGATCCTCAATTTGAGCAGGGCACATTTTCATGCAAATACAGCAGCACAGTTTCCAGCCCCCTAATAGCTTCTTACAAATGATGTGCCATTACAACGAGGTTTATTTAAACAAATTTAATACATCTTTAATCAAGCTGGAGAGCATTTTCAAAGGTCACGCTCCAAATCAGGATCACTGTACTGAGCTTATCAAAGTATTAGCTTAAGGGGGAGGGAGAATTATTTCTTGGACAAGTAATTTTAGGCAAATCTTTATTTACATTTTTATTCAGTTATTAAATTTTATTCCTTTCCCTCCTCCTTCTAGTCTCCATTTATGAACCTATAAGAAAGTCTGCAAATGGAGCTATAAGCGTATCACTGCTGCCAGGCCTTCTAGAGCAACATCTTTGAACACAGAGTCTGAAAGGCAAGGACAAGAGACCAGGCATTTTCAATGTCAGAGATAATCTTTTTGTGCGTCTAAAGCATCTTTCCCAAAGGTCTCACATCAGGCTCTGTATGCACTGCTGAAATTCTAATGTACCAGTTCTTCAGTGGGTAAGTGAAAGAGGCAGGAAGACTTGCCCTAATGTAGACTTTCAGTCTTTAAATTCTATTTCTGTTCATCTCCTCTTTTGCTGTTTGCTTCCTCTTTCCTCCCTTCAGATATCACATACGTGAAAACAAGTGTGTGATACTAATATGCCTTTGTGTCAAACACTGTGCTGTCCTATTATTGTTAAAACTTCCAGTAAATATCCCCTTTAACATGAACTTGACTGTCAAGTTCTCCCTAAGTCTTACATCTTTTCCATGAATATTTATAAGAAAAAAAGATCAGTTTGAAACAACTAGGAAAAAATTAGATTTGTTTTACACAATCTTTTTAAACAAATTCCAGGACCAAGAACCTATTCACACAGTCTCAAAGATACCAGAACATACATGTTTTAATCAGGGGATGCAATTCCATAAAATTCTATTCATTACATAAAAAAATTTAATTCGACCTCCAAATTAAAGGAGAATGGAACTCTGCAAAAACATGAGTATGTGACAATGAGAGGAAGATGACTGAGGATTTTATCCCTCCTTACACAAAGACTCTCAAATTCTGAAACCATGGGGTAAAAGAGAAAACAATATTTAGTCACAAAAGGAAAAGTAAATAGCTCTGCTATGAAATTTATTCTATAGTCTTAATTCACTATCCCAAATTGCTTATAAGGTTGCCAAACCTAGAAGACTCACACAAAAAGAAAACCAGAGGGGTAGTTATTATATAAGTTTACACAACACACTATAACACCATCCATAGAATGGGCATGCCCATAGCCTTTCACCAAAGTACTTATGAAAGGAGGGAAAGTTACATTTTGGAAACCAAGGCATATTTGGAGATGTCCTCTCTACTTCTTGTATATGATTATCACAGTAGTCTGAAAGCTCAGAAAGGTATTTTTAAAGGATATGATTCAGAAGTGAAATATAAATGTGTAGTGGACTTATGTGATGTCAATTTTTGGGCCAATGAGATTACATTCTGTTTCAAAGGTGGTATATGAAGAATTATCTTAAGCTTAACTACCATGAATAAATGATTCACCATCCTTTCTATCATCCTCATAGAAATTTTACAGCTTCTCGTGATTTATATTACAATTAGCTCCTGATCAGACTACATGATAGAGACGGTGCCAGCTTCTCTCCAATGCTTACCTTCAACAAGCATGGTTGGATTCAAGCTTCCTCTCAATGGCATTTGTTGTTTTTCTCAACTTAGTCAAGCTCACTTTACCCCCTATTCATGAATTCCCAGAATTAAACTCTAGAAATACTGCTGTAAGTATCATAGTGCCTGTGGCATAAACAACTGCTATTTCTCCACTAAGAAGAAGATGAGATATGTTGTAATTAACTCTTTCAGGCCTGCTGTCCAGACTCATTATTTTTTACAGTCTTAGAAATTTATAGCTTCTCCTACTTAATGAAGATATTATGATCTATTAAATATGGTCAGAGAGTTAAAAACTAGTTTTAAAAGGTGTGGGAAATGATTGCGAAAGAAGAACATTCAAATTCTGAAACAGCAGCGCCAACTCTCTCATTTATTTTCCAGCAATGTTAGTCATTCATCCTCTCTAAGCCCAGTTTGAAGGATGGAGATCCATTCATTTATCCCTTCATTCTTCCAGAAAGCATTTATCAGGTGTGTGCCTTGTGCTTTGCATAAATGAATAATTCCTCTAGGAAATTCCATTCTAGTGGTGTAGCTGATTTAAATTTCATACTTGTGTGTAAAGACCTAGACTTGAGCTACCAGTTGTCTCCTGGGATGCCAAAGTTCCTAATCTCTACAGATCAAATGACATTAACCTGTCTTAGGTGATGAATATGCATTTAGGAGGAAGAAGAGAAAGTAATTTTAAACAAGAAAGAGAAATATATTTAAAACATGAAGACATGAAACACTTTATCTAGAGACTTAAAAATTCTATGGTCTGGAAAATGAAGGTAGATTATGGGTTAAGGAATGAAAATAGGAAATGGTAAGTTGATTCTAATACTTTTCTTAATGAAAGTGGATTATCAGTTTTTTCTTTGTCTGCTCTTAAAAGGAATGGAACACAAAGAAAGATGTATAATTCAAGGGTTAAGTGAGTATCAGATGTAAGTAGCAATTGAGACAAGGAAATCAGTTAAGAAAGTCAACAAAGAAAGCCAAAGGCTTATTTAGAATCAAGAGGCTTTTTGAAGTTTAGGTCACAGTATTTATACTATGAGGTTGAAAATGCAATGATATTATGGTCATAAATATATTTTTATAAGAAAAAATAAACTCAGTGAGAAAGTCATAGTAAAAATTTCCAAAGATATTCATAGTTTCAAGTATCAGTGTCAACAGGATAGAATAATATGTCATTGGAATGAGGGTGATCTGCTTATGCTATTTTATTAAATTCAGAAAATGATTTGATTTTGAAGATTTATACACATATACACATACACGCATACACACACATATATGTATGTATGTATGTATGTATGCATGTATATATGTATGTATATTGAAACTTGGAAGATTGGTAACTTTTCTGTCTTTGACTTTACATATTAGTATGTATTAGGTTAAAACACTGTTCCAGGGTGGGAAAGCATGATGAAATGTGTATGGATTTCTAACTTCAGCATGAGAGCTGGCTATGTTGTCAAGCATCTCAAAGTCCAGTCTTTTGGCATAAAAAGTGGGACGGTGACCCAGAATACACTGCTTGACAGTATAATCAATTGAATAGGTTCCATGAAAGACATTATCACAAAAAATAAGATGAGTAAACAAAAATAAGATGAGATGAGGTTTTGTTTTCCATATTCATGTGGAATGTGCATGGTTATTTCTACATGCAGATGCACATATACATGAATACATACATATATATGTATATATACATATATATATACACACACATACATGCACACACACACACACACACACACACACACAACACAGTATCCATATTACTATAGGTCCTCGATAAATACAGTGCTAAAATGATCTCTTTCTTTAGAATATAGCCTAAGGGAATTACAGGAACATAGGTGAACATCCTTCACCAAATTTATGTTTCTATAATAGAAACAATAAGCTAAGATATACTCATCTAATGGAATAAAATGGAAGGCTAATAACTCTATAAAATTAAAGGGAACTAGTGTGAAGTTCTTCTGTCTACTTAATATGGTTTGATTTGGAATATGATAGAAATTGAATGAAAACCTTAAAAACAAAGCTACATTTTATTGTTAAAAGAGATTTTTAAACTTAGAACAATTTTAGGTTGTGTATAAAATTAAACAGATATAAAGAAAATTACCATATTCTTCCTATGTCCAACATAGCAATGATGAATGAACTAACCTTGACAAATAATTGATATTGTGATTCTTACTTTTTGGGTAGACATGACCAAACATCTACTTCTCCCACATACAAGAGTAGACCACATATAGTGTCCACTCATGTCTAACTTAGTGAACCAAGAATTCTTGGAGTTTCAAGATTATCAGTGACAGATCATTTCCAGAGGATTTAATGATTCAAAAATAGCAGTATTATTGGAAATTCACCTACAGAAGCTGTGGCAAATCAGAAAACCAGTGCACACAAGATTTCCTACAAGTTTTGCAGCCACCCAGGTTCATCTGAGTTTCTTGTCCTCAAAAATATTACCACTCCATTGAAGAGAAGCTTGGTTTAAGGATCTTGTTTTGCCTTGTAAGTTCTCTTAATTCTAGGCTTGTAAACTTTCTTTACTCTCTGAGTCTTAATAATGTCTCTCTAGGAGGAAATAATTACCCATTGTCATATAACAAAATGAACTGCTAAAATCACTGTTGATTGCTCATGGTTTTTTTCTTTTTTTTTGTAATATAAAACTATTCAATTATCTGAATATATCAAGACTTACTTATTTTATTACTTAGTAAAGAATGTCTTTGTTGCTTTCAAATTTTGATAGTTACCAATAAATATCCTATAAGCAAATATGAAGGTTTTGTAAAGGGATGTTCTCTAATTTTGAGAAGCAAACACAAAGGAATCTACAAATCAAGTAAATACTGTCAGACTGTATGGGAAAAGATATATAATTTTTATTATAAGAAACTCTTAAATGTTCTTCCAAAGGACTACTGACATTTCACATTTCAAAAGCAATGGATGTGAGACCCTATTTTTTCACTTGGTGTTATCAGTATTAAATATTTTTACTATTGTACTAGGAAATTATTAAACTGCTATATAATTGTAATTTTCATTTGCTATTCACTGATAACATACTGTGTACCATCTCTTCAGACACATAACTGGACATCAGTATATCTTCATTCACAAGGTATCTGCATAGATAAAATTAAAATCCCCATTTTAATTGAGCTTTTATTTTCTTATTGTTGAATTTTATGAGTTCTTTATAGTTGGAATATCTATCTTTTATTGATCAAGTATGTCTTTTAAAAATATTTTATTTTAGTCTGTGGCATGACTTATTATATTATTTATTGAGAAGTTTACTAAGGAATAAATTTGAGCTTTCCTGAATGTTAGTCAACGGTTATTTTAATGAACAACATGCCCAGTCACTAGCATTTTTACTGATGGTATCTTGTCAGAACACATCAACAT